>VZRW01013130.1:0-119080 GCA_013398125.1 Aegotheles bennettii
GAGAAGGGGAAAGAGACCTGGGGAGACTCCTCTGGAGTTTCCTCTGGAGACATTCAAAACCCGACTGAATGCATTCCTGTGTGACCTGCTCTAGGTTGTCCTACTCTGGCAGAGGGGTTGGACTAGATGATTTTTCGAGGTCCCTTCCAACCCCTAACATTCTGTGATTCTGTGACACTGCTGCAGAGGTACTAGAGAGAACGGGAGGATTGCTATTGTTATGGGCCAGAGGGTGTAGGGAAAGGAGAAGGGCAGAGGGATGAAGGGACAGTTGCTGGAACCTGTGTAAGTCGACGCACTGCACATATGCTTGGCTGTTGGCCCCTCTGCATGTTAACAGGGTGTTTGAAAAGGCTGTCTTCATGGTGCTTGCATGGGTGCGAGGGACCTGCTCTCCCTTTGCTTGCCTTCCTCCACTATTTCTCTCCCACCCTTCTGTGGCACTTACTGCCTCCCCCGTTATGCACGCACCCCTCTGCTCACAGCCAGGTTCATCAAAAAACAAGCGGATCTCCATGGTAACAGGGAGACAGATGAAAAATGGCAGCTAAATGCAGCTGCCCCTCATTTAATATCGACTCTGGCACTGACAGAACAGATAATGGGCAATAACACACCATTATGCTGCAGGGAAATGAAATGGTTCAGCAGACGCCTGTCATGCTGCAGGGATTTATTTGTTACTGTACCAGCAGAGATTTTTCTCCCCTTCTGTCTATCACTTTCTGTCATTGCCTCTTCTTTTTCTCTTCTTTTTTTTTTCCCATTTTCTGCCTGTTTCTGCACTTGTCCCTTTTTTGCTTTCTACTTGTGTCTTTCTTTTCCTTCTTCCTTGTTTTTCTTTTTTCCCCACCTCTTTTTCTCTCTTAGTTCCTCTGTCATGTTCTCTTAACTCTTATGTTACACTGGTTTTCTTGTTCCTAGTGTTGGAGCGTGCTGTGTCTGGAGCCTGAGCTTTTAGCTCCATTCATACTTTACATTTTCTTTCTAGTTTAAACCTGCTTCTCCTGTCTGAGTGCACATGCCAATATGAGTCTAGTAAGGATGAAGTTTTCTTGATGAGATTTCAGCCAACATATTTCTGTGGGCTGTTTTAATTTGACAGGTACAACACAATGAAATAAAGGTTTTGGTGGAAATGTAGAGGAAAGCACTAATGAAAGGGATGTTCTCCTGCTTATTCTGGCACCAGTTTGTGTGCTTTATTTACAGCTGGCCACGGAGTGCCTGGAGGTTGGGTAGTTTGTATCTGAGTTGTGGATCATGTTGGTTTCTAAATGGTTCCTAGCGCTGTCACTCTTTCACATATTAATTATCCAGGGTTTGTTTTACTTTGTCAATGCTGTGGCGTTAGTTTTTCTAAATGTCCTGCTTGTGCACATCTGAAAAGTCACAGAACCAGGGACACTGATGATGGCAAGTGGTCCTCTCCCAGGTCTTTAAGACCTGTCCCTCCATAGATATAACTTTGAACTAAGCAATGAACTTTCAGGTATCTTTAGCTGGAATGAATCGAGGCCTGTGAAATGCATTGCTTTGACTCAAAGGCTGCTCTGACATCAGCAAAGGGCTGTCAGTGTGAATGCAGTTCATACAGGCAAAAGCATGCACTTTTCAGTACAGCTTATTTCCTCCACATCTTCATGCAAAGAAACAGGAAATCCTCACAGACATATAGTCATGTGGTTGTAGCTGCATCTATGTGAGTGACCTTTGCTGGTTGTCAGGGTCCAGGCATGCGTTTGATGGGTAGAGTAGGGGAGCTATAGCATTGTCTTCTCCCATAGAATGTGTATCATCTGTGCAATGTGCATTCCTAATCGTGTGATATGGCAGAGCTCTGGCTGCTGCCCAGACTCTACTGACTACAGTTAACATTGTAGCTATGTCCAGGACCATATCACTTCATTCTTGTCTGATTTTGGTGTCCTGGAAAACCTATGTGATGCAGAACCTGTTTAAAGCTTTGCTTCTACCCAGAGGGCTTTATGGACCTAGGCATGAGAAGCTCTCATTTGAATACAGATGTCCTTTATAAATTCTTTGCTGGTCCCTTATCAAAAGAAATCATACCAGCAAAGTTGCATTTTCTGCCAGGAAAAGAATATCTGCATTCATGGTTTTGTCATTGTTGATACAGTGGTTACAGATGTTGGATGTTCTTTTGTACACCTAACTGATATATCTGTGCCATTAAATCTTAAGGTAAAAGTAAGCCTAAATTCACTAAGTGATGTATTTATACACATTGTACCATATGGACCTACTGCAGGATCATTCTTTTCCCTAAGTATGATGGAGTCATCAAATCTAGCTGAGCAGATTCTTAGAAAGTGAATTTCCCCAGGATTCAATGCAATACTGTTTTAAGCAGTACAGGTCTCACTGACTCTCTTGTTGTTCTGGCACAGGGTTCCTCTAACCCAATCTTTGATAAAATACATTGGACCTCTCTTGCAAATCATCTATGTTTTTGGTACTTGGATAGTTTCCGATCTAAAATTCCAGGGCTGTGGAGTAAGTGCCCATTGCTTGGATCTTAGCACTTTGCCAGAAATGTTTACACCTCTGAGTAAAATCTGTACAATGATTCCTAAATTCTTGGAGCTAGTCAGCCCTTGCTCTGGTTAATGACAAATGAGTGTGGGAGGAATCTTTAATACAGTAGTGGGTAAGATAATAAATGCTAGAGGAAAGGAGGTAATGAGAAAGAAGGAAAGATGCTTTTTGGCCTATGTCCTTGCATGCCATCGTATCTCTCCCAAGGAACTTATTTAACTAGAATATTTCCAGAATGTCGACATACGCCCTACATACCTGATGTTCTCTTTATTTACTGCTTTGCTGCAAATGTAGAGCGTGTTCCTTGGAAGTCTTGTTAGAACTCACACATAAAACAGGTAACGTTTGAGACATCACAGCTTGCTGTGTAGTTGATTGGTAAAATACCACTCATCCTCACTGATACTTTGGTTATTTTCCAATAGACTTTGGGAGCAGCTCTTGGGTTTCCCAGCCTGTCACTATTATTTCCAGTGTCTTTATCGATCCCTGTTGTAAGATATTAAAATGATGAGAAACTGATTTCCAGGGAGATTAGTGGATTTTCTGCTTTATGTTTCAAAGGAAGCAAGTTGGAGTCCAAAAATCTTTAATTGATGTAATTCCATCCACCTCTCTGAAGCCAGGAGATTTTTAGATATAAACCCTGTCCAGAGTTATCTCTCCGCAATCGAAATGCCAGTGCACTGACCTGGCAGGTCATTTCATTTCATTTCAGCTGCATGCCCTGCCAGCTTCTTGAGCCATGATGCTTATTAATGAAATAAGCAAACATGGAAGGGTCTGGGTTTTTCTTTTCCCTCTTCTTTTTCTTTTTTATTCTCCTCTCCCAACAAACCTGCAGTCATTAAGTACCATCATGAGAGAGGAAACAGCTTGTTAGAAAGAAAAGCCCTGATTTTTTAATTTTTTTTAAATGAAGAATACCACCAGGAGCAGGCTATGATTAATACACATAATTGAAACAAATTGCAGCTAACTGCAGAAAAGCATCTCCCAGCTGTTGACAGAAGGAAATTGCTGACAGCCTTTTCCCATTCAATAAAGAAAAGAGAGAGAGGGAGAGAGAGAAAGGAACCTTGCCCAGCCCATGTAAATACACAACCACTGCTTGCACATGCATGTAAAAAGCACTCCTGCAACCAGCACACATGTCTGTTATCATTCATGTATCTGCATGTACAGACCTGTCACACGTGCAGGTTCAAACCCAATATTTGCACATTTTTGTATCAACTGTAACTCTGTGTACGTAGGATCCTTGCATGTCTGTGGATGCCTGCTTTGCTGAACATACTGCATGCCCACACACAGCGTGACAGTAATGTTAATTTAATGACAACTGCCCTGGAGGCACCAGAGAGAGGAGGCTCCAGCTGCATATGTGCTTGCACACATGAAGTCGTGTATTCACATAGGAAACAACAGAGACCCTGCCTTCTATAGGGAGCCTTCCTCTGGCTTTATCTTTAGGAGGATAAAGCAGGCTCTTTTGGGGCTTTTAAAATGTCTTCCATCACTACCCTGTTCTTCTGTACCTTTCACCTTTTGTTTTTCATGTTCCCTATCCATTGTTAACAGCCAAAATAGAAAACACTGAAATGCAAGCGATGAGTCTGAAGCTAGGAGAGTCACCTCTGATTGAAATGTCGTACAGATGGCTAACGGGTGTACATCAGAGCCTTGCCCAGTTCAGAAAGTTGCTCTGGAGAGGAATTTAATATCCATAGTTCATTCAGTTGATGGCTTCTGATAAGACAATCAACATGTGTGTCGCATTGATTGTTTTGTGATACAGCTTTGTCATGTGTGGATCATTTATAACTGGCCCATCCAGTGGTCTGCTCCCATGCAGCCAAGTGGTTGCTCCAAAGTGGGCCATTGCACTGAGTGGGCCACAGGAATGCTAGTGAGAAGAAGGTGAAGTTAGAGACCTCCAGCAGATTGTTAGTAAGATCTAGCAGATTGGTTGGCAAAATCTCCATTAAGGATGATGCTCTAATATACGTTCTTGTGGTCAGCTGTTGATTTAATAATCTGAGCTTCTATTGGCCACTTTATAAAGGCATTTTGAACAGAAACATCATGTATGAGTTATTTCCCTGGTATCTGCCCTTAAAGCTGATTGCTACGGTGTGATGCCAGATGGTAAAAAAAGTTTTCTTCCTGTTTCGGTTCTGCCCATTGAAATAAAGCTATGAAGTCTGTTTGTAACCACATGCATATTATAAATGTTATAAAAATAACTTGCTTGAACTGGTCCCTAATCTGTTATTCCCCCTCCCTTTGTACTGGTGTTCACTGTAAACACATCAATATGAAGCAGTTAGCAAACAAACATTTCTTTATCAGAGGTGTATGTCAATCCCAAGGGAAGCTTAGCAGCTCTGGCAGGCAGATGCAGTAGTAGGGAAATAACTGATAAACTCAGATGTTACAGGTTATGGATTGTATTTATGAGTTGGTGATTCAGACAAGATGCAACCAAGGGGGTGAAAGAGGGCTAGACCTGTTGACATTTGAAGTTCAACCTGAAAAACGGTGCATTCATGTTTAGCGCTACCCAGGCTGGTTGGGAAGAGTCCCAGAAAAACCGGAATGCTGAAAGAATTTAAAATTGTACCAGGAGTGTGGTACTGGGAGGAAGGTAGCTGACTCAGGCTATTGCCATAATAACAAATCACTTTGAGGCAAGCTAGACTATGAATTTACCTATTCCAAAACAACCAGATCTGTACACTTGTAATTCTAAGGGAAATCAAGTTAATTGAGCATATTTACATTGAGGTGTGAGCTGCCTCGTATTTACGGAAGGGTAAGGCATTGCTTGTGGGCAGCTACCATGAAGTAGATGATGTGATGTATTCTACGCACTTGCCTGTTGCACAGAAGCATGAGTGTCCAGTCTCTCAGCCAGGGTCACTGCTTGATGTGCAAAAGCCAAGTCTTCCATTGCTGTAATTTCTTTCTGCCTCTTTAAACTCCCCTCGAAGCTAAGTAAGGTCATATACCCAGCTGCACCTTAGTCCTCAGTGGTTATTCAATGTTGATGCAGAGCTATACACACAAGGTAGTCTGCTCTAGAAAGAGCTCTACGTATTGGTTGTAGCAATTTCTCTCTTTTGTAGAGGTGAAAAGGCAAGCACAGGTGGAGTCTGGAAGCTTCTATGCCTGCAAGGCTGCAACACCTTGAAGGATAAAGAGAACTGGCCACTCTACCTGTGTCCTTCATCACAGCCTGTTCTGACTGGTGCTTCCATGACTATCAGAAGGTGTAGTTGGTTGACAAATACAATTCCTGTCAAGAATCATTTTTGTCTTTTGGGGCCTGGCAGCCTCAGTTCTGCCAAATGAAGCAATTTCAGCACATACTTATAAACTGCGTTAGAATCACCCAGGGCAAAAGGTACTTTATAGAGTTGCTATCTTGTAAGAGCTTGAAAATGAGTCCTTAATTCACCCCCCATTGAAAAACAGAATCTTCGAGGCCAAGAAGCTTGTTCTTGCTATGATATCTTAAGATCTGCACTAACATTTGTCTGCTGATAATCTCTGCAACTTGAGAACTTTTTATTTATTTTTTTTTTTTAATTAGCATTCCTTGTAAAGACCATTCAAGGAGATGTTGCTGCTGAGGGGGGGTACCAGCTCTGTCTTATGGTATGCTCAAGCCAAGCAGATTGCAGGAGTTTGAAATCTAGCAAGTCATCTGTAGGACAAAGCAACAGAAAAGTGATGCTCCAGAAACGTGCACAGACAGCATCAGGAACAACTGTGATCCTCTGTGGGCCGTAGATGAGGGAGCTTAATGTTGTAAATTGTCAGGTAACTGTACAGGTAGCTTTCAGTATTGTTATGTACTATTTGCAGTGAGTTCTCTTACTCCTTTCTCCTCCCAAGTAGTTAAGTTCTGCAGTTTCCTTTTGTTTGTGGGATTGAAGTATAGTTACAAGCAAGAAAAAGTTGTGTAAAATTTGGAAAAAAATATTTAATGGAGCTTTTTTTTTTTTAAGTCCAATTCCCTGAGTATAAGGATAAAACTGCATATATATGTGTATATAGATAGATCAATTATATAAATTAATATAATTATATATCATTTTCCCCTCTTATTTTTCTTGGTTCTGCAGGACAAACACAGTTCAGAGAAAATAGGTTATACCTTGTTCTGACATACGTATTAACAGAACAGCTTTTAAAATTACAATATCAAGGCCAAATTCTGCCATCAGTCCTACTTCAGCAGCCCCATAAGAGATCATGGCATTATGAAGGTAGGAGTAGAACTTGATCTGCCAAAGTTCTGTTGCTAGAGATAGTGTGCAAAAAGATCCCAGCTTGTCTGTGACTCCACAAAGTAGTGCCAGCCCTGGCAGTTACAGGGGAAAAAACCCTTACTTATTTTTATTGAAACTGAGCACATTTGACCAGACAGCTGTCAAGAGACAATTAACCTGGAGGCTCTGGAGGTTACTTTGGCAATGTCCATTCTCAGAATTGTCTTGTATTTTAAAAATAGAGATCCTTTCCATGTAGCAGGGGCTTCAATGATACTTCACCTTGGCCAGATACAAGGATACACAAGGGTTTGCCTTGTGTGTCTTGACCAAAACTGCCCTCCTTCCTTCCCGAAACCTCTGACCAGCTTTTCTGAACTGGTAAGACCCCACTGGCTGTGGGTTAATGGAGTTGTTAAAAGTGTGGGGGAACAGCTTGAAGAGGGACAACACTTCAGTAAAACAGGGGTTGAAAAATGTTTGTGTAATGCACAAATGCCCCAAGTGTTTAGATTAGAGTCTTTGCTATTTAAAACATATCAAAACAAGCCCCAAAACACAAAACCAGAGAAATCAAGGCCCTTCAGGGTGAACTCATCTCCAGGAAAATAATGGCAGCACCTTTCTGAACTGAAAGAGGAACACACATTTTTCAACAGTACTTCTAATACAAGGGCTGTGTCACATTTCCCACAGAGAGATTTGAAAAGTCATTTTTACAGCAGCTGGGCTTTGCTTGTAAGTGTAAGAATTACATCAGTTCTGACCTTCTAGCAACAGGCTTAGGAAAAATAACATGGACACAGATACCAGCATGATTGCTGTCTTACATCAGGCAGTATACCTTCACTAATTACCATAAAATTACTCCTAATTTTCATCAGAGCCAGTGAGTTCGCAGTTTGACTTCTAGTACTGAAAAGAAGCACTGATGTGGCTGTTGTTTTTTGTTATTTTTTTTTTTATTGTTTTTTGTTGATATCCAGTGTTGACAACTTGTAAAAGGCTTTGATAAGATTGTGCTATCCAGTAGCTTGAACTGATGAAAACAATTTTTGGTGCTGTCACATCAAGATATTAAAGACATTTCATTGATGATTTGGATGCTGTTGGAGCAAGTCCAGAGGCGGGCCACAAAGGTGATCAGAGCCCTGAAGCACCTCTCCTATGAAGACAGTCTGAGAGAGTAGGGGTTGTTCAGCCTGAAAAAGAGAAGGCTCTGGGTAGACCTCGTAGCAGCCTTCCAGTACCTGGAGGGGGTCTACAGAAAAGCTGGAGAGGGACTTTTTACAAGGGCATTTATGATAGTATGGGGGGGAACGGTTTCAAACTGAAAGAGGGTAGATTTAGACTGAGTATTAGGAAGAAATTCTTTCCGGTGAGGGTGGTGAGACACCGGCACAGGTTGCCCAGAGAAGTTGTGGCTGCCCCCTCCCTGAAAGTGTTCAAGGCCAGGTTGGATGGAGCTTGGAGCAACCTGGTCTAGTGGGAGGTGTCCCTGCCCATGGCAGAGGGGTTGAAACTAGATGATCTTTAAGGTCATTTCAAACCCAAACCATTCTATGATTCTATGATGATGTGAAGTTACTAATTTTGAATGAACTGATAGAATAGCTGTGACCTATTATTCCAAATGGTGTAAATAATTTTAAAAATTTATGAAAACAGGTGAGTTGATAATTTTAAGGTATTTTAAGAGATTTGCAGTATATATTAAACATGAATTTTTATTGCATTGAAATAAATGCATATAATATGTATGTATCAAATGACCACATGGAAATAGCCAAGAACCAATTAGAAGCATGATAACTTTTTCGGTTTAATAAAAAACACCCTTCCACCATAATGAAATATTTAATTTCAAAATCTTTTTGATTTGGTGGGATTTGAAGAAATCTTGTATACTACCAGTGATTAGCTGGAATACTTTTGCCTAAGTACCTTTTCTGTTCATAGAATAGTATAGAACCAGCATCTTTACCAGATAGAGATGTTGAATTGAAACATTTATTGCACTATTGTTGAGCTTCCCCCACTCTGATCTCACATAGATTTTCTGCACCTCTTAACTCACTTCTGTTTCTTAGTCTTGTGTGAATTGCATAGAAAATCTTCAAAAGCATGCTTAGTTTTCCCTAAGTGCGTAGATGAGTTAGATGCTGTGTCCAGATGACTTTTGTGGAGCTTCTGGCAAACTTTTATTCTGTGACCTTTCCTCAGTGTCACCTAGCTCCCATTATGTACATATAGGGAGTTACTAAAATGGAAGAGCAAGAAGACTTTCAGAGTCTCTGCTATTGAAGTAGTGTATTGCAATAGTAAAAACCCCAAACATTTAATAATAGAAGGCTGTGCTGTCTCTTGCACATACAGGGAGACTAACGTGCAGATTTTTTCTTAGCCTTTCCTGGGCAGCAAGCCCTTTGAACAACTGACTAGACCATCCACTTTATGTTTAGGTGTTTGTGCCTCCCACAAGAAGGAGTATCCTGCTTACTTGGAACTGGTGTTGCACTCTTCACTGGATGACCTTTCTTGTCATTATTAGAAGAGACTATTTGATAGGGTTTTCTTGTTTTTGAGGTTCCCAAGTCAGATATATTCAGTTTAGTTCTTTTAATGAACATATTTATATATGTGCTGTTAGGAAAAAGTCCCACAACAGCAGAGGTATAGGATGGCCGGGTGATACTCATCTTCACCTCCTCTGCTTTGCGTGCTTTTGTTTTCTAGTAAGGAACTTTGCTCCTTCTATCAGCTTTGCATATATTTATACAGTAATGTATTTATTTGTGCATGGGCTTAATGTCATTATATACCTCACAAGAGTGTTCCCTGTCCTCTCTGCTTTCCTTTCTTGATTTACATGGGCCTTGTTTTTGCACATAGCTTTGCTACAGCCAAGCTGTAAAGAAGGTAATAAAGTGTGTGCGTGGCAAAATAAGGTGGAATCAAACTGTTGTATAGTTGTTCTCTGTCATTTTTATGTGCATCACTCTCTCCCTTCTGTCTGTAGTGCTGACTGTAACGGTCTAGAGTCTTTCTTCCTTCAGCTTTATGTTTTCAGCATTGTGTTAATTGTTTGTGGTGTATGGGTTTTTCAGCAGCGTGCAGTGGGAAAGGTCAGCTGTCAGAAACAGGCCTGTCCACAACTGATAAGGCATTCAAGAGATTGGATTTGACTCATTAAGCACCTTCCCTGTAGACATGGAGTCTGCTCTGCCGCAGAAAAAAAACTAAAGCAGGAAGGAAAAAAGCCCAGGATGAAGTTGGAGCATGCGCCAGAAACACTGGCACAGCCTGCCCCGATGCGCAATGCTGGAGCTCGGTACGCTTCCACCATGCTTGCGTCCTCATGCACCGTGGATGTCTGTGCTTACACTCTGATATTGTGTGCATTCAATCCTGTATTTACCTTTGATCAAGACACGTATTAATTTTCTTTGTGTACATACATCTGTGTGTAAGTACTCACATGTGAGTGCACTGAAGTTACATGAGGGAGATGCATTTCTTTCCTGCCCTCATATGTGCACTGTAAAGTCTACAAGGATGTTAATTCTACCACATTTTGCATGTATGCATGCACAGCCACTCCAAGCTGGTTTTGTGTGTTTCTTTCTCTCTTGTAAATCTCTACGCACTAATGCCTGCTTCTTTTCACGCTGTAACAAAGGGCACATCTCCTCTTTATGTGTATATATTGTGTTTGTTCAGGGACACTTTATCAGCCTTTCCACAGAAACATGCTGTGCAACTGTACTGCCTATACCTGCATATACACATCCACTGCCCTGGTAAACACACATGAACTTGCTGCTGTATAGACATAGCAGAAGCCTAGCCTGTTTCTTATTGCATACAAATGCACATGTTTTTGTCCCTAAATAATTACTGACCAAAGCTGCTCTGCCAGCTTGTAACAGTCCCTTGCCTGTGGCTTTGTTTTGAGAAGAATTGTTGTGCTCAAATTGGGTTTGGATACTGCTACTTTCAAAAATGGTCATAATGATGTCTCACAACGGGCATAAATGAAGGGCAGCAGTAGTGTTTGGCAGTGTGTTTTGATGCTGTGGCAGTACTGGGGTTCCACACTTACACACTCTTCGATAATACTAAAACTGTGAGGAGCTGACATTACCGCAGTCTCCATGATACCAATCTCATGCTCTGCCCTACTCTGTATCTCTCTCCCACCTCGCTTTTGCTTTTCACCTTCCTTCGTGTCTCCACTTTGCCGTGGACACGATCTTCAATACTGCTTGGTGGTATTGAAAAGGATAATTTTGTGGATCATTATTGTGTTACTACAGTGATTAGTGTTAACTATTTTTCTATTCACACTGGAAGGATGCCCAAAGAGCCCCCTGCTCCACAGCAAGTGTGACGCCTGCTGGAAGGCTGCTGCTAACACAAGTGCATGTGCATGCAGAAGTGCACACACCCCTCTTACAGTGCTGCCTCTCTGCTCCTGTCCTTCCAGTCCCTTTCTTTGAGAGCTTCCAATAGTTCTAAAATAGTGCTCTTTAACAGAAGCAAGAATTTCTCCGTCTACTGGGCTCCTTAGATGTGCTTTTGTTCTGGATGCATTTTTCAACTTTCTCTCAATGTTGGTGTAAATCTTTTTTGTTCATTCCTAAAGTCAGTCTTGGAAGACTCCCACCAACAGTCCCCATGTTTTTCCCCAAACAGGACCAATCCTACCACACACGTAGAGAAGACTGCAATAGCTACCTAACATTCTTCTCCCTTTTTACTAAGGTCAGAAAGTTTAGGGCAGACCTTGTCTTCAGTATGGTAAGGAACAAAAATGTCACAAGTGTTTTATTAGCTGAATGTTAGTTCTTTTGAATCTACACCCAGTAATGAACAGGTCTAAACACTTAGCATCAGGATTAGTGTCTGGTGTTTTTTAATAGGCTAGAAAAGTAAAGGTAGTGTGAAACTGGGAATTGCAACTGGGATAGAGATTGCTGCTGGAGAACAGTAAATCTCTCTTAGGTCGTGAATATTATCTTCCTTGTTGGCATGCTTCAGTTTTTTTAAAAAAACATGGTCTGTACAAAACAGTGGTGCTTTTGTTCAACAGGGTACGTAAGATAAAAAGCTGGTGAATTAAGAGCTTACCTGTATACTTGCACACTCTTAGCCTGCTGTACCGTCATGCATGTTCTACACAGAAGGGCACAGGGGCTGGGTAACAACCCAGCAGTAGAGATACCTCCATGAGATCAGGGCTGGTGAATATGTAAACTCTTGAGTTTTATGTTCATGGTGCTGCGATGTTCTCTCTCTGGTCAGTTTGCACTTTGCTGAACATTCAGTCTGTAAGGAAATGGGTCTGCTGGGTGGTATGCAAAGTGACTGGCATCCTTATGTTTTAGAATGGTTAGCCAGGAAAATAAGTAAACTGGAAGAAATGCAGAGGAAAATAAAAACATAAGTAAATACAGCAGCAGTGGGAATTGTCCTCGCCCATGCTCAGCGGTGAGGAGTCTAGGAGTTATTATGCCTAGCACATCATCTTGGTGTCTGAGCTCTTGACAAAATTAGTAGCAACACCTTACTTTTCCTACACTTTCTGGACCTGAAAGAGAGAGTAGGAAAATTGTTCAGAGAAATGAAAAGAAAGAAGTGTACTTTGTTCAACCAAAACAAATTGTGAATTTATATGAATATATCAAATTGTTTCAGGCAAATTATTTTTTAAAATCGATTTATTCAGCATCATTCATTTCAAAATAAACACATTTCATGCTTTTATTTTAAAATGGAGCTCTAGTTTCTTAGAAATGTGTTTTTAAGGAAGTGTAAAACAAAATTGTTAAATTTCATTTTGGGTTAAGCAGGATGTCACAGGATTATTTTTTGTCTCTGTATTGACATGTGACTTCTCCTCACAGATGTGGAACACTTCTTGTTTTGCGGAGAAGTTTAATAAAACTCGTAAAACATTCTTTTCCCATAGGTCTCAAGGACTTAACCTATATTTTTGTTATCTTTGTAGTACAGATGGAAGCAGCTGAGGTTAATTAAGTGCCTCGGGTTACACAATAAATCAGTGGCAAAGTCGAGGATAAAATGCTTGGGTTCTGACTTCTACACCTGTAGTTTGTCATTTAGATCAATTTTGGTGAGCAATTTAAAAAATTATGTTACCAACCATATGTTATAATCTTTTGTAGACACATGTCATCTTATTTATTCACTTTCATTATTGTAGTACTAATACTTTTGTCATCAAAACGTTTTAGCTAAAATTATTAATGCATTTTGCTGCTATTTTATGTGGTACTGGAGCAAATGATGCTGGTGGGTGATTTCTGTAGTAAATGGTTCATTCACACAGGTTCAGATTCTTCTTCAGACCCTTATTTTTTCTGCTGCCTTCAGAAAAAGACAGAAAAGGTGGCTTAAAGAGTCAGCAGTGGATCTGTTGGTAATATTATTAATGAATTTAGGTTTAAATAATCTCCATCTATGCTGAATATGTGGACTAACTAGGAGATTTTCTGTGATACATCAGGTATTTTTTTTCCTCTCAGAAGAGATTTTATTGAAAGGACATCAACATACTGTTGAGTGACAAAGAGTCTTCCAGGGTTGAAAAGCAAAACATCTTTCATATGTGTGATTTTTCATTTTTTGTAGATGGTATGAACTTCAACTGTATATTTAATAGGTGCATATGCCAGAATTTTAAAGCACTCTAACAGGCTATTAGCTCTATCACTGGTATGTGAAAGTGATACATGGAAACTGCTTCATACGTTTTCCATTAGATAATACATGTCAACTGTTTGAGGATAAGGAGCCTAGGGGATATTCCCCTTCTTTGGGTTAAAGATTCAGACACTGTCATACCTGTTCCCTCCCTTTGCTCTCAGTCTTTGCTGTGCAGCGGCTCAAATTCATCAGCAGAGCTAAGTCCCCTTGCAGGGCTGGTTCTGGACCTTATATGCATGGTTTGTAGTCCAGGGGGTCAGAGCCTCCTTTTTGTTGGAGCCAGCCCAAAGAGCATCATCCAAGGACGCAAGCAGCAGGAAGCGGAGGTGAAACCTGCAGCTCTGAAGCTTTCCTGCAGTATCTTTAGAGAAAGCAGTTCTTCAGCCTGTTTTCATTAAGAGCTTTGGAGCTCAGGGGAATAATAGATTAGTCAGGTTTGACAAAAAGACGAACATTCGTTGTGTTGCCAAGTCTTCTTGATCTCTTCTGGGCTTAACTTTGAGGACCTTTTAACAAGCATTTTAATTTGGACTCGAAGGGTAATGTGTAAAGCACCAAATTACAGAGGAGAGGGCATGATTCATGCTAGGCATTTTGTGTTCTCTGGTGTAACATAATGCCTCCTTTGCTCTTACTGCAGTGATGAAAGAGCTTTTCGGGTAAGATCAGACTGCTACAGTTTGTGCAAAATTTGAGTTTGGTGCTGAAAGAACGCCAGCTGAGGAGTGCATCTCACCGTTGCTTCCGGCTCCTAGGCTAATGTTGCTCTTTGCATCTCTTAAAAATTATGAGAGATGTTGTCCTCCATTGATTCTTGCCTACACAGTTTCTGATGTTACCGTGATTCTTCTCTGCTTGCAAGTTACAAAATATGTTGATACAAGTGAGAATGAGGGGCCTGAGGAAACAATAAATGACAGAACTTGTGGATGCCCCCTCCCTAGAAGTGTTCAAGGCCAGGTTGGATGGGGCTTTGAGTGGCCTGGTCCAGTGGGAGGTGTCCCTGCCCATGGCAGGGGGGTTGGAACTAGATAATCTTTAAGGTCCCTTCCAACCCAAACTATTCTGTGATTCTGGAAAATCTAACATTACCCAGAATGATTTAAAGCTAGTAAGTGTTTGGAAAACTACTCTTTTTACCATGAGACTTCAGCTCAGCACTTAATCTTCTCCATTATAACCTCTTTCTACAATTTTTACAGTTTTTTTTTCCAACAGCAAAAATTCTTTTTTCTTCTGAAAATGTATTCACCTACTTTCCTTGAAGTTAGAAGTAATGGTCTTTTCATAAGGTTTTATCAAAGCATTTGATTCAGTCATCTCATTATGAAATTAAGATGAGTTAGATGTTCTTACTTTACAGTTTGTGGAGTATAAATGCAGTATATGATATGACGCTCAAAGCTCCCATGTATCAGTATCACTGTTGGTGATGCTTAGAAGATGCTCCATGCATAGGAGCATGTTTCACACATGATTTCTTACGTATCTAAATAATCAAATAAGCTCTGGAAGACTTTTCAAACCAGTATTTGCTTTTGACTATTGAGAGCACAAAAGTGTGTATATTTGAGGGAGAAGGCATGGGACCTTGTGAGAGGGTTTGATTAGTGGTATCACCGATGCAATTAGGTAGTGTGAAGAATGATCAGACTACAAAAAACAGAACTATTTGGATGTATTATTTTGCCTGCCCAAAGGCTGGAAAGGAGGAATGCAACAAAGGAGGATTTGGACAACTTAATGGAAGATTCAGTAATCTACTGTTTAGCTGTTACTGGAGTCTGTCACCATCTCTTTAAAATAATAGCCTGGTTGTTACTAAACTATCCAGCTTTGTTTTAATAACATGAATCTGGCTGAGCTGCTTTCACTACTTCTGAAGGCTTTCATTAGGGTTTCAGAATTCAGTCCCTGGACAACTCTTTCAGAGGGTGATAGAAATAGTTCACCTTTTTTGTCCTTCAGAGGTGCTGGCTGACTTATTTTCTGTGACATTTGATGTACAGTTTCTCCTCCCCTAACCTCTGAGGGAACATCAGATACATGTGAAAGTGACTTGGAACATAAATTGTTCGTTGTTCTGTAATGTTGCTGAGGATCATAGCTATTAAAGATGACTCCCAGGACAATCTTTCTGCCCAGAACAGATTTACCTACTACTAGAGTTCATGGGAGCTTATCCAGACTGGGGTTCTGCCTCTTTCTTTGGGAGATGATGCCTTGATCTCTCACAACTCATCATCTAGAACAGCTTCTAAGTCTATTTCCCCCTTCATTCCTATGGTTCATATGTAGAATTTATTCTTTCCAGACTTCATGAGGACTTGGGTCAAAAGATTTCCTACAGCTCAGTTAGAATTAAAAAACTTTAGACATGTCATTTATGGTGCAAGAATTAGTATAGAAAGGAGGCAAAGATATATGCACTAGCATGAAGGCATTTAGTTATGTCCATACCCAGCTAAACACTGACGAAGCAGGAGTACTTGTTAATTTCAGCAGTACAGGAAGACTGCCACAAAGTTTCTTTCCAGAAATACAGAGTTCAATTGTGCTTGCTAGGATCATGATGTTAACCAGTTGCCCCATCAGAAATAAGTAAGATAGTTTCCTTGTCTTAAATATCATGCTGCTGAAAGCATAGCTGGTGCCCAAGTGCAGTAAATTCATAGCCACTGAGTGCCATGGCTCTGCTGTAATACTTTACCGATTCCACTAGCATGTCCTCAGATGAAGAGGGCTCATCATTCAAGCAGCAGGACTAATGCCAACAGTGAGAACGTCTGCCTTTTTTTTACCTCTTTACACTTAAGGCCTTCTACACAGCTGTGTTTTATGACACTGTGTTATATCCTTACTGCAGTAAATTTGAGGAAGAACTTCTTTACTGTGTGAGTTCCCACACACTGGAACAGGCTGCCCAGAGAGGTTGTGGAGTCCCCCTCACTGGAGATATTCAAGACCCGTCTGGATGCAATCCTGTGCCATGTGCTCCAGAGTGACTCTGCGTGGGCAGGGAGGTTGGGCCAGGTGATGCACTGTGGTCCCTTCCAACCTTACCGATTCTGTGATTCAGTGGTTCTGTAACTTGATTATCTATCCATAATGCCTTTTGAGTACATTGATGTTTTTCCTTCTGTGTTCTGGATTCATGGCAAGGTTGGTGGGTTTTTTTGTTCATGGTTATTTTATTTCCTTCCATGGTGGATCGTAGTCCTCTATTTTAATAACAGTTCTGTGATCAGTGCCAACTTTGGAAGTATTTTTTTTCTTAAGACAAATTTCGTATCTGTAAGATCTTCCAGTGTTATAGAGAAGTGTTAAATGGTAGTTCCTGTAAATACTGTTTTCCTTGTTGACCTCTGTTTGACAAAAGGTGAAGGGAGTACCTGGCTGTTCTGCTGCCTCTGTCATTAATGCACACTGCTTTGGCAGAGAAGCCTGACGCTTGACAGCGTTAGACCATTCCTAGATTATCAGACAGCACCAGCTCTTCTGTGCAAAGCACAGCAAACCACTCAGATAAGGTATATCCCACCAAATACTGGAGTGGTTATTATTCTGAAGCAGTGCAGGGAGTATGCTTTTCTCACTGACAGAAGACATGCTCTAATGTTGGCTGTAAGCCAACCCCCAGTGAGATAGGGACTGTCTCAGAGTACACATGTAATGCAGGGGGTTTTGACAGAAGGTGGGAGGGTGAGAATCTGACTTCTATTTTTGAAAGATACTCCCAAGTTTTCTTCAAGAGACTTCAGGAAAATCACTGTCCATTTAATATTTTTCTAAATATTTCCTAATTGTGTCTGAGGCCAGAACTTCTGTTACATGCAATGCTGCTTTTGTTGAGTATTAAACTTCATGTCCCTGGGCAGAATCAGTGCTTCTAGGATTTGCTATTTTCTGCTTCATAGTCATGGAGTATTTATTTTCAGGCATCATCCAAAACTTTGGAGGCTCCTGTGCTCCGCAGTTTTTGCTGGGGTGACTTCATGGTAGGACTGGAGAAAAATAAGAGGTTGGTTTCTTTCCACAAATGTATGAGAACCTGTGGAATGAGTGCAGGATGGGGTGCTAGGAGGTCCTATCTCAAATGCTTCCTCTACTATTGATTTTCTTGGTAGCCATGACTAAATCCATTAAAATGTCTCTGCATTGGTTTCCTCATACATAAATCAAAATGCAAAGGTTTCTCTACTTTCTTGTGATGCTGTGAATTTTGAATATTTGAGTCCTCCTTTGTAGAAAGAGCTGTGACAGGAACACATAGCAACAGCTTTGCACATAAAAACTGAAGTTAGAACTACTATCTGGCTCTCCTGAACAGGCAGTATAGCCATATGCAGTATGAAAAGATCCCCAGTCTTTACCTTTCCTGGGAAGCTGAGACTCAGCAATCTCTGGAGTTTCTGCAGGGATGAGAAGAGCCAGAAATTTGGCTTAGGTGGTTATTGGCCATGCTTTTGTTTCTGTTCTTGCTATCAGCCTGCATTATGTGCTGATAGCTGATTTGGGAATTTGAACAGGTACAGATCTGAGACTTGCAGAACTGGCTGTGCAGTGAGGTGGTGATGGTAGCTGCTTAATATGCTAGATGTGCCTGTTAGTGATTAGTCAGGAGAGGATAATGTTTTCCCACTTCTTCAAGTAATGGGTGACTCCATTTGTTCAAGGAAAAAGCCTGTATTGGTCAGTTTGAAGATCCTGGGTTTTGCTTCTTCTCTGGTGATTTCTGTGAGGGTTTGAATATGTCAAGGGTTTGTCTGAATGTGGAGTTTTTTACAGGTCTTGGATCTCTGCAAATCCCAGCTGTTGCAGAGAATTTAGTTACGTGAATGTGTTAGAAAATAATGGGTTTAGATTAACATTAACAAATGAAATGGAAGATTTAATTGCTTACATGTGCTAACCTGCTTTCAGATTCTGATTTTTAATATCTGTCTAGTATTAACTGAGTTAAAAATTAAATCCTGCAAATCATGTATAAATCAAGAGTTTGCAAACATATTCTAAATGCTGGTTTACGTAAATGTTATTTTATGTGATCCTGGAGATCCCTTCCAACCATAATGATTCTATGGTTCTATGCAGTTGCATTGTCATACTTAACAGCTCGATCTCCATTTGAGTTAGTATCACTTACTATATTTGTGGTTTTACGTCCCAGCAGAACCAGGCCTTGAAATACTGCTCCATGTAACATAAACCTAGGATTTCTGTTGACTTTGAGTCTGACCTTGAGTTTAGCTATTCTAGGTCTAGTGTGTTGCTATGCAGAGGCTCCTTGGTACACTACAACTGTTTAAAGAATACAGAAGCCATAAATATCACAGTGCAATCTGTGAAGCCTTCAGAATTGTACAGCACAAGGGTCACAAGCTAACAAATACCAAATGCTTCACCACTCTCTAGTCTTCCAGATGTCACCAGACTGTGCCTGAAAGCATATTGAAATATTCTGAGACCTGCAGCCTACTCAGGGCTTTTTCTCTTTGTATATTGTGGAGAGAACCTATATCACTTTTCCCCCTCCATGTTCTCTGGTAATTCTCATGCACTTTATGGCCATAGCCATCATGTATGTCATCATCCTAACAGGCAGGACAGCATGGAAAGGCTGTGCTTGTTAAGAAGCCTGTCATGTGGCCTGACATAGGCTACTGTGTTGTAGCTTGGAGGAACACCCAGTCAAGGTCTTCAGCGATTAGAGCCTAATTTGTGCACTAAAGCCTTTCACAAAACTGATAAACAAGTCATCCACGAGGCCAGTAGTAAACTGTTTAGGAATTAGTGGTTAGGAGAATACAGTTTTAGAGAGTATGTTGACCTTGGGAGTTGTGCTTACAAGACATAAGGTGAACAGGCATAAATTTGGATTGGCCAATGAACTGCAGAGAGATTTCAGTGTGTGGTGATCTGCCAATTTGAATGTCCATCCAGAGCAGACATGGGAGGAAGAAAAACCTCATAACAACATATGAAAAAGAAATAGGTGGCATTCTTCAAAGAACAAGAAGGATACAAAGATGGATCAGGCCCAGAGTCCCATCTGTGACAAGGGTCAGCAGCAGATGACTGGAATAAACAGGCAGATGATGTAGTTGCACACATAAGTGGGTTGATACCACCTTATATTAAAACCAGTGGTACAAGTAAGAGTAATATCTCGCCGAATTGTCTTTGCTCTGTTTTGATGAGTTTGCAGTTGTTGCCTTAAATTACTGTTTGGATTTCTAATCTACTCTTTGCCTTCTCCTTTGTACTGAGTAGACCAGTGAGTAGACCAGTTGAGAAAGTGTAAATGAGCCCTATCAATATGTCTTGTACTGAGTAAACAATCAACCCCCCGTGCCCTCCTTCCCAAAGACATCAAATGTGTGTTCGGTGCTTCGCACATTTATGGCTGTGAAGAAGAGGCTCAGTCATAATGATCGTGTTTGACTCCTGCCCTCAGAAGCCAACTATTTGATGGGAATTACCCGCAGGTACATAAAGCATGTGTCCGACTTGATTGTAGCATGTTCCCTTCTGATGGATCAGGTGTGACTAGGCAGGGGAGTTATCATCATGGAGAGGGTTGTTAAGTGCTCAGCTCTGACTTCCAGAACAGCAATCAGTACCAGCCCTCTGTGCTTAAGCTGGTTGAACACTGACACAAACACATGCACTCCTAGGTGGTAGTTAAATGTATTCAGAATAGAACCACAGAACCAAGTAATTTGTAAGGGACTTCCAGAGGCTGTATAGCCCTACCACTAGCTCAGAGCATGTTCAGTTAGAGTCGGCAGCTCAGGACTGTGCACAATCAAGTTTTTCCTATTTCTAAGGATGGAGATTTCACAGTCTCTCTATGCCCTTCCAAGTGTTTGACCATCCTCAAGATGAAACATTTTTACATAGAGAATGAGAATTTGTTGTATACCAGCTGTGTCTGTTGCCTCTCATCCTTCTTCTGCAGACCACTGAGAAGAATTTGGTCCTGTCTTTATGCTCTCCCATCAGGTCATTGCAGAGAGAAATAAGACTTCCCTTGAGTTGTCTCTCCTTGAGACAGAACAAACCAAACTCTCTCAGCCTCTCCATATACATCACCTACTCCAGCACCTTGATTATTGTGGTGGCTCTTTGCTGGACTCATTCCAGCATGCTGAAGACATTTTTATACAGGGGAGCTCAGTACTGGATAGAGTACTTGTGATGTGGTCTCACAAGTGCCCATTATGGGAAGAATCACTTCCCTCGGCCTGCTGCCTGTATTCTTGCCAATACAGCCCAGATGTGGCTGGCCTTTGCTGAAAGGGCAGACACTGCTAACTTGAGCTCAGCTTGTCTGCTGTGGCCCTCAGGTCTTCTTCTGTAAAGCTGCTTTTGTGCTGTGAGCTGTTTGGCTCCCAACCTGTACTGTTCGTGGAAGAAATTTGACTTACTGTTGGCTCACAGGGGTGTATAGATACTTAGTTTGCTTATATAAGTATAAACACACATTATTGCTGCCTTCAAAGTGTCCAGATTTTTTAATGAGTTGATTCTGTGATAACCTCGATCAAGACTGTGAAAGTTTCTGCTTAACACAGACCTATCACTCAAAGATGATATATGTTCATGTTGCAACACTGTGCTCTTTTGTAACCACTGTTTCATGCTGCAAGGGCACAGATTTTACCATGTAGTTATTTTTCAAAATTGGCTATGACAACAAGTGTTTCCCCTTCAGTCTTGTACCAGTGCATTCTGGCTAATCTGTATTAGGATTACTAAATGAGAAAAAATGAAGCAGGAAAATGCTATTAATGTCAATGGTAACAGCTCCAGCACTTGCCTTATGGAGTGGGTTGTAAACAAAGGTACCTTGACTGCTTGTATCATCTAGTTATTTGTGCTCAGGCTCTTTCACAGCTGGGAGTCAGAAAGTTGCTGCAATACAGAGTGGAGGGATCTGTATAGACTCCATTGTAAATACCATTTTCCCCTGGATGGCACTAGTAGGAATGGGCTACAGACAGCCCTGCTGCAAGCTTTGCCATCACCGTCCTGTATTTCTTCCACTGGACAAAACTGGGGTACACAGCTGGCTCGAGTCCTGTGAGCACAATATGGCAGCAGAGCTGAGTGACTGTGGAAGCCACTGTACTGGGAAGCAGACTTCCAATTCACACAAAAGATTTTTATGGTATTCAAATGCTGTCTCCTGTTGCTAAGGAATTAGTTCAGTGTTTTTTCTTGCTGTACAGGGAATTTTTCTCAATGAGGAAATATTTCATGTCACATGCTGTGAATAATTCCCCTATGTTTATTTTTGCTGTATGAAAAAGATATGCTTGTCTAGTACAGATTTTCTGGATAAGGTGATCAAACAGGCGAACTTCTGCAGTGTGTTTACCAGCAACGTTATTCCTTATGGCTGTGGACAAAGTGCTTTATGTGGGCTTCCCTCGTGCTCTCAGAGGAAAACTATAGGACACTAAATGTGACTCTCTTGTCTGCTCGGTCTCTCATTCAGTTGAAAGAAACGGGCAGCTCTGTCAGGATTATATTCCGATGCCTCTCTTAAATTGCTTGGCAGATGGGTTAAGATAAGTTCAGAATCTAAATGTAGTATGAATCTAAATACTAATCTTTGGGAAATGTTGATTTGTTTTGGAACAACGCATATGTGATGGTCATGTTGTAAACAGAGTTTTCCATCATTCTCCCAAAAAGGATGTGAAGTGTCTTATGACAGTGTCTTTAAATGTATTTTTCCCTAGACTCCATTGCGTACTTTTGAACGGTCCCTATGGTGACAGTGTTGCAGTGAGACTGAAAACACAGTGCTGAAATTCTGTGGTTCTGAGGACCCTGCCGTTAATTCTCTTGATAGCCATGTTACAAGAGGAACTGTACAAAAGCAGTCATTATCATGCCGTGATATATAGTTGTATAGAACATTAACGGCACTGTGGGATTGCTTAGAAATTTCATGACAACCTTAAATCTCTTCTTGGCTGGCTGCTGAATCGTTCTTTTGTTTCCCCTTCTTTCCAGCACGAGATGAGAACGTGGCCACTTTCCGTGGTTCCGAATACCTTTGCTATGACCTGTCGCAAAATCCCATCCAGAGCAGCAGCGATGAGATCACTCTCTCCTTCAAGACATGGCAACGCAACGGGCTCATTCTGCACACTGGCAAGTCAGCTGATTATGTCAACCTGGCCCTGAAAGACGGTGCGGTCTCATTGGTCATTAACCTGGGGTCTGGGGCCTTCGAGGCCATTGTGGAGCCAGTCAATGGCAAGTTCAATGACAACGCGTGGCATGACGTTAAGGTGACACGCAACCTGCGACAGGTAATGGTGAAGGGGAGAAAATGCTGGGAAAAATTTTGTTTTGTTTTATTGGGATTGACAGATGGGAGAGCATAATGGAGAAATGGAGATGCTCAGTGGAATTGCTAGTTTCTCCACGTTTTCTGGATCTCAGTATCTAAAGGACAGTGAAAAAACATTTGATGATGGCCGTTTATCCCCGTTGTGGTATCTTCATTTCCACTTTATTAATTTCCTGTTTTTTTCCAGTTTGATTTAATAATTAAACTTTTGACATGACTTTACTTTCATCTCCCTTTTCCTTTTCTCTTTTTCTGTTCTCCCTTTTTTATTTTGTTATTTCCTTATTAATGATTCAATTTTATCAGTAATATTCTTTTTGCATTTAATTACTGTGAGTACAGAGTCTTTTTCCAACAATCAATGCTCTACATCCCTCTCCTTTTTCATTCAGTTTTGTTAATTGGTTTAACTGTTGCCATGATGCCATAATTTTAATTCTGAAATCTTTGTTTTTACTTTACTTTTTCTTTCCTTTACTTTTTCTTTTTTTCTGTGTGTGTACATGTGAGTCTGCAGGTATGCAGGCTGATGGGTATGTGTGTAATTATTTTAACTTTATAGCTTTGGAATTAATTGGCTGGAGTCTTCTTGTTTCTCTGTTCTTCTTTTCTTCTTTTCAATTTCCCCCTCTTCTTTCTATAATGAAACTCTACTTTATTTCTTGTGTCTCTGCCTAACAGACTCTTCTGTTGGCTGTGAGGACTGGAAAAAAGGAAGGATCAAAAAAGCCGAGCAAATCCAGATCAATCCAGCACCCAACAATTCCACTTTGGAAAAGTTTTTCAGATTTTACCACTGTAATTTTGCACATATGCATGCTGCTTTTCTAAGCAGACAACTCTTATCAGGTGATGTATTTGGTAATAGTCTAGTCTTAAAATCCTGAAGGCTTCCTCATGAAATATAAATTCAGACAGAATTAGATAACATAAATTAAATAACCTTGCTCTGAAAGATGGTGAATATATCAAGTCACTAAGGCTCATCCACCGCATGGTAAATGAGGTTTACACTGTGAATAGAAGCTATTTGGTGTCTTGCTGATTGGTAGAGGCAGCAGAAATAGCTTGTAAACTAAGATTTTTAAATCGATTTGTGAAAACAATATGATCTGTTTATTTGCTCGTTAATGTGAATATTAACACAACCATTAATACTTTTATTTAAGTTTATACGATGCCATTTGCTGAGAAAACAGCTTTTGTAGTAACATTTTACAGCAGTTAAGATAAAATGTATCTGTGAGTATAGGATAATCAGTGTTAGGGGTAAGAAACAGTCTTTGCTAGTAGATGTCAGTGGATAATTTTATCTGTTATGGGGGATTCACATCTTTCTTTTAAATATTTGAGTTTGGGACTGAAGATACTTATTTGTCTTTCCCATGTGAATCCCCATATTTCTACATGTTCAGGGTGTCTGGGTCTTTGATGAAAAATCTGTCATCAAACTTTTGTGAGACTGCAGGGTTCTTACTTATGGCAACATGAGTCTGTTTTCAATAGTTTATATGCAGATGCAAATTTATTTTCTTATGCAGTGGATGGGTCTTAAAGATCCTATTTCAGTCAAATGTTCCCATCAGTCCATTAGATGGAGGTGCACCAACTGGTTGAGGTTTGTCAGTCTGGAAGGATCAGAATATTTTTATTTTATGTGCTTTTTTATTTTTAGATGGTCTCAGAATGGCTGGTCTCTGAATATCTCAATATAGCTTACTGGTCATTTTAGTTAATCATACTTTTTATTTTAATTGGAAATTGGTTTTCAATGGGAAAATTTGCCTGAAGCAAAATGCATCCTTGTTTTGTGCCAGGTTCTTGAAGAAGGTGAAAGTGAGGAAGGGTCACAGACAAAACTGTGGATGGAAAGCTCTCACTTTCTTTTCCTAATCTTTCAGCTAGCGATTTTTTAATTTCTTTTCTGGGTCCAATGTTAAATGGAAATATATCTATGCCTCTTTGTCTTTGATTAGACAAGGACAGTGCTTTGGTGATTATTAGAAGGCAGATGAGTCCCTTGCCAGTCAAGCAGTGCCACAAATTTTTAATCCTAAAGGGTTCAACTTGACTGGGCAAGATAGTATAGATAGGCATGACAGAATACAGTTCAACCAATAAATATCGATAAGGCTGGAATTTTTTTGAGTCCTCTTTTCCCTGGATACTTCCATCTTAACTTCTGATCAAGTTCAGTCTCAAAATTAAGACATTGACCCAGAACCTAAAACTGCCCAGAAACTGGAACAGATGAGGCCTTGAGGAGAAGCTAGTCCTGAAAGTTGTCATCCAAAAATTATTGGTAAGTTTAACCACAGTTTTCAATAATGAGGAACCTTTAATGCTGCAGCCTTACTGTCGGGTCCCATTTATTCTTACTTTTAATTGATGAAGGGATGAAGAAGTCTTAACACCCTTCAGGATAAAGGGTTTGGAAAAGATTGAAAACTTGAATAACTGATAACTAATTAATACCTGCTGTGGAGATTTTTTAGGACACAACTAAGAATGGTGACTATATATCTTGACCCCATAAATGCTTCATGTAACGATAGCAAAAAAAGATAAAGGTAGCATTCTACATAAAGCACAGGATGAAGGAGTTTTGTTTTTCTCCACTCTGACAGCAGCTTCCAGCAGCTTATGTCTCCTGGTTTTGTCTGCATGTACATGAGAGAGAGTTTTTCTATCTGTAGAATTCTTAACCATTTTTCAGACAGGCTACAAACCTGTGAAGTCCTCTGATGTCTTCATATAGAAGATGTAATAAAGAACAAAATTATTTATAATTTATAAAATTACACATTTTGCGCTTTATTGCACCCAATATAATTTTGTATATCCTAAATAATTTTGTATGTAGGGACTTACCTACTCTGAATCTTTCTTGACATAAATTCACCTGTAAGATTGCAGCATAATATAGGTCACTTGGAAGTCTTGTTTCCAGCTGTGCTTATGTTTCCTCAAAAACCCACCCCAAAACCAAACAAAAAAACCCAACAAAAAACCCCGACAAAAAACATTGCCCCTGAATGTAGAAGCTCTATAAGGAAATCAGTAGCCTCCTTGTAATTGATTGAAAACATTGCACTGGAGATAAATATATTTCTCTTTAAAATGAACTTAGAAAAATAAAATTTAGAAATTCCAAGAATCCTATCCAAAGCTAAAATGATTCCAAGTAAATGGGCTCTCAGCAGTTTAAGGGTATCGTCTAGTCTTTTCTGCTGCTCTTTTGGGGGTTGGGATGAGGGGGAGGAGGATTTGCATAATTTTTTGACTGTTCTTAGAATTAGAGCAGAACTTTAAATAGCTGGACTTTTGCCCAGCACTTTTTGGAAGTGTTAAATGTTTTGTACCTAGGCTAGGAGAGTACTAAGTGCTGCCTTTTTTTAGATCAAATGACTATCACAGCAGTTAATCTCCTTAGAGACAAACCAAGTGAACCCACAGATTCCCTTGAGTAGTGATTGTTAATGTCGAAGAAAATCTCCTTGTTTATTTATCTTATTATTTCAGTTAAAACTAAGCCCTCTTTCTGCCTTGTGAGAAACCTTTACTAGAAATAGGATTATGGCTGTATTTTACCAGGGCTTTCAGAGCATGTTTGGGGCAGTGCGGTCTAGTGGGAGGAGGAGGATGAGCAGAGGAGACTGAAGGTCAGACTCGCATGTCTGTCTTCAGGTCTGCTGCTGCCACTCTATCTCATTTTTAGAACGTTCTTCCCCCCTCCCGTCCTATACTCCAACTCATTGTTTGCAAAAATTGATTTACTAACACAACATATCACTGAGAGTGAGACTTCCTTGATGAAGAAGTCAGGAGTTTGTGCTGGCTATACCAAGGTACAGAATATTATTATTTCATTTCCATAGACAAATAAAATAGACTTGGGACATTATGTTTACATTATGTCATGAAGTTGTCACAAACGTATTTCCTTAGTCAATGCATAACTCTCTGAATTTGCAAGCTGATAGTTTTTACATGAGTCAGCATAGTTTTTGCTTGTGTAATTTAGGATAGTTCTTGCCAACTTCAATCACATTGGAAGAAGGACTTTGAGCCTCCATGGGCTGCACTTCCCTATTAACACTGAAACTAGTCACCATGCAAAATCTGCCTATAAACATCTTGAGTTTCCCAGCTGCTAAAAAGCAAACAAGAAACAATATGTAGGTTTGAACAGGTGGCATCTGCATGCCTTGGAAGGGATTAAAAAGCATCTGTAAAGTTCTGCTAGACCCAACTAAGTGAACTTACAAGTGAATTTTCCTAGCTTCTCTGTAATATAGATGCAGTATAATAGAGGAGACACTAAATCTTGTCAGTCTTCTGTCTTCAACCTTGACACAAGCAACACAATTCTTCCTACACAATTCCTCGACACATTTCTTCCTACAGTAGGAGAGGTTTTCAACTCCTATACTCTCTGGAATGACGGAAGTGAGCTACAGGCAAACAGCCAAGCACAGTCATTTTTGTGTGCTTCTCCTGAAAGTCACAATCTCACCTGCTGTAAAGAAACCTGCAGATTGGGAAACTTGGAAGGAAGACTCAGAGTCTTGGACTTATCTTCATCTTTATCCTCCAGCCAAAGGAAATACTGGCCTGCTTGTGATACTCTGCAACACTTGAGGGTAGTAAGGCTTGGAAGAGGAGCAGGAATGTAGGTGGGTGGTGGTGGTTGGAAGAAGGGAGTCGTGGGAAAACACATTTTTTCCCCGTTGGGTTTGCGCTGAAGGGATGAACTGTGTACTGTGCATGTACATCTCTGAAGGTAAGATTCTTGTTTGAAGGAAGCAGCTTGATGGGCATTTGATAGTAAGTATTGTACTGTTTTAACTTTGCTTCAGTCCTGGATAATGTGTATGAGGGTTGAAGTTAATGACTAATACCAGGGTGGGAAGACTAGACAGCACCCTTCTTCTTTATAGTCTAGATGGCATGATTCCCCATAGAGTCCTGGTCATATTGTCCTCTTTCTCACTTTGTGTGTCTCAGGTGCCCCACGCCTTTTTTTGAAAGACTAACACTAGACCATTCATGCAATGTGTCATTTTTACTAACCAACTAATGTACTAACACCCTAACGACTCATCTTTGCTTTTAGTTATTTTAATTAACAATCGTTCTGTTCACGATTTTTTAATTTCCTTTCTTCCCCCTTTTCCGCAAAGCACTCAGGCATTGGACACGCTATGGTAAACAAACTACATTGTCTGGTAGATATCATTCTTATTGTCTCTTTTTTTGGGTTTGCCGTGTGTTACCTGCCTTTTCCTCCTCCTACCCCCTCTTTTTCCCCCCTCCTTTATACTTACTTCTTCCTTTAATTTTATTTTAATTGAAAACACATTTTTTCCCCTCTTTTTTTTTTCCTTCTCTTCTTCTTTTGTTTTAATGGAAAAACGAGCAACAAAAGCAACTAACACAACTCTTCTGGAAATGGGGTTTGGACATTTCTTTCATTGGTTTCTTCATCTCCCTCTTCAGTCTTTCTTTTCCATTCCAGTGATAAATTGTTGGGTTTTTTGTCCATGGCTTTTGAGTTTAGCTTTCTCTCTTTTGCTTTGGTTTTCATTTTGCTTTTTTCTCCCCTTTTGGTTTTTGTTTTTTACTCCAAAGGTTTCTAGATCAGAACCATTGCAGGGCCTCTAGTCCATGGTGGTGAAGGCTCTCTTTTTTCTCTCATCATTTTGTTGTGGCAACGGCTATTACAGGCAAACTGGCCGGAGTTGTCCTCTTTCTCCTGATTTTCCCCCACTTCCCTCCCTCCTCTTTATCTTCTCCTCTCTCTTGCTCTCTCTCTCACTTTCTCTCGCTCTCTCTGACCTCTACCTGCCATGGCCGACAGGAGCTCAGCCGGTTGTTTGTTTCAGTACACACTCTGCATGGCATGTCCACGTCTGGTGACTCGCCCGTCTCCTCCTGACCTCGATCTATTTTCCTCCATCTTCCCTTTAAACCACTAACATCTTAGAAAAACACATAAAATTCACTTGCTCCTCCCCCTTCCTCTCCTTCCGTCCCCGTTCACCCTCCATGTGTTTGGGGTTAGAGGTTTTGGGGACATTTCTGTTTGGTTTTGAGTTTTTTGATTATTATGGGGTTTGTTTGGTATTTTTATTTTTGTTTGCATGCAAGTGTGAAACAGTTTTCTCTCTCTCTCCTTCTCCCTCTCTCCCCTTTCTCTCTTTTTTCCTGTCATCTTTATGGGCTCCAGATATATTGGCATGACATGTCAAAGTTCAGTGTGTGCATGCTTTGTGTTTTCTTTCTTTCTTTCTCATCTCTGATTCTCTAACACTTGTTGATGTGCGATTGATTTAGTTTTATTAATTTTATTTTTATTTATTTCCTATTTATATTTTGGTTATGAATTAGTTTGTAATATTTTATTTCATTTCATTTTATTTATTTTTCATGGTGGGTGGTGGGTGTGTGTCTGTCTAGGTACATGGCATGCACATCCATAATGTATTGAAAGTGAGATCCCTCCCTCCCCTCCCCGAATGCATGATCGTCAGTGTGCCGTGAGCAAAAGAAACATAAAAAATAAAAAATACCAACCTCGTCTTCATTAGTGGTTTGTTTTGTTTTCTTTTTACTAACAACCATAACTAACTGTAATCATTAAAATAAATACTAATTAATCATAAAATCAGCTAATATGAGAAATTGCTTTCAAGGACAGTTCCATTTTCTGGCCTGAATAGATGGAAAGCATCTTGATGGGTAGACTGCCGCGTCAGCCTGACAGTGCTGATACACCAGAAAGGGGAGAAGCAGATGCTGGAGCATTTCCATTGTGGGTGAAGCAGACCAGAAAATGGAGCTTGGCTGAACTAAAAAAATACATACCAAATCTCAACAAAATCCTTAATAAAACTGACATAAAAATATAGGGGAAGTAACTTGTTCTGTTCAGGATTGTAAGGTCATTGCTGGGATTTTCTTTGTCCGTTGTGTCCCTTGAACAGGTGACAATCTCTGTGGATGGCATCCTTACCACCACGGGCTACACGCAGGAAGACTACACCATGCTGGGCTCGGATGACTTCTTTTATGTAGGAGGGAGCCCCAGTACTGCTGATTTACCTGGCTCTCCTGTAAGCAACAACTTCATGGGCTGCCTCAAAGAGGTAACTGTTTAAAATTAAGTCTTGTTTCTGTGCTTTTTGTTTCTCAAAATGATCACTCTTCCCTGCCTTCATTGCACACTCAATATCTTTCCCTGATGCTGAATTTTACACTCATATTGCAGCAGCTCTGTAAGGATAAACAGCTCTGTAAGGATAAACCTGTCATTCAGCTGGACAGAATCAGATTCTAGTACTTGGATTACAGAAAAAATACGCGTGGTAGTGGGAGAGGTATCTCCTGTAAGCTGTTAACTGTTCAGAAAAAGCATTACAGTCTTCTAGGCACTGAGACAATAACCTTTTAAAAAAGACAAGTGGCCTTTGATTACTAAGCAGAAATTTTGAGGGAAAAAAATATAAAGAAGCTTATTTAGGATATTTTTTAAGGTCCTGGATTTCACTTTGGAATATAGCTAGCTGTCATTTTTCCAGGAAGAAACAGAGTTAAAACAAACAAGAAAAATGAAAGTTGAAGGTAGCATAAAATGTGTGTGTAAATTATGTGAGCAGAATGCAGCATGAGAGTGTAATGGAGATGTGGCAATAATGTGGCGTGTGGAATTGAAGTGTACTGCGTTGGCAAGTCCATGCAGCAGAGTTGCTGCATTGGTTAGGAATAGCTGTATGGCTTCCAAAAACATGTTGTCTAATGCTGTCTAGCTGCCGTTGTCATGTAGTTAATCCACAACTTTGAGAAAATCCACACATGGATAATAGAGATTGGACTGCTTGGCTAGTGGCTGGAACTGGAATAGTATTATTTGAGGAAAAAAAAGGGGAAAAAAAAAAGAAGCCTTAGCCCAAATCCAAAACTTGGTGCAACTGTTGTTTTTATGTTATGCCCTGCAGTCAGTTTTTGTCTTCTTTCCTATCTATCTCTTCTAATAGAATTTGTGATGAACACTGTGATTAATGGTGATACAGATATTGACATCTCCCAAAATGTGTTAAAGGAAGCTTCCTGAAAAACGAACTTAAGTTTTCTGTCAGTCAGCTTCCTAGCTAGCCTGGAATAAGTGTTTCTTGCAAGAGTTTTCTCCCTAATGTGATTCTCTACTAATATTGTTTATCACAGGGTGTGGCTGGGTGAGTCTAATTTTGTTTGCAGCCCAAAGGGTTGTCATAATATCTTCTTTGTATAAACATTTAATATCAGAGGGAAAGCAGAGCTGAGTTTTCCTATAGGAGTCAGGAAAACAGTGATACTGAGCTAGATATTGTTCTGTGTTTGAAACTGCCTGACAAGTTACCATCCTACTGATGCTTGACTCGTGGTGTTAGGGCTTGTTTGTTATGTGCCAGTCCTTTGATGTGAGCAATGGCTGTGAAAAGGCTGGAGCTGCTCTCCTGCCTGACCTCTGGATTAGTTAAGGGGATGCACATATGCTGGAAAAGAGCATGTGAGCATCTTGCGTAGAAAAAGAAATTGCCCTGATGAATGCAAACTGTCATACAGAGATCAAATCCTTCTGTTTTCATCTGTAGAGCCTTGGGCCTGATTTTCATAGGAACTGAGCATCCCAGATTGATCGAAATCAAGAGTAGATACAGCTTCTTAGTGTCTCTTTAAATCAGGATCTTAATTTTATTTATGGATGCTATGAACATAATGTTTAGCAGAGGCCATTTTTATGTGTGCTTTAAGTCAAGCCAATGGAGCAGAGAGAGCAGTGACAAGAAAATCTTCAGCAGCTTTATTATTTATGTAATCATTTGTATTTTATTAGCTTGCACAATGTGTTAAGAGCTGCTCACATAGCTGTCCCAGGCTCATAATGCTCTGTGAGAAGGAAAATCCAAGAAACCACTTAAGAATGAGAGGAAGAGGAAGAAAACAGATAATGGGAATGTGCTTTGTAATCTTCACTTGACTAGGCAGTGACAGGAGATGTGTATGAGCAGCTGTTTCAACTTAAAGACAGGCTGGTGCTGGCTGGGTTTGAGCTACAGTCAGCTTAATAGTAACCTGCTCTTAGTAGTGTTCCAGTAATGCTTTTAACTGCTGTGAAAATGTGCCCAAAATGTGCCTTTGCCTGGCCTCTGAGGATGAATCCAGAAAGCCGTGTTAGTAATTAGCACTTTCATTTCCATTCTGTCGTTCCTCCAGACCCCTTAGGCCGCAGGATGAGTTACTGCAGGTACCACTAGGAAGTGTAAGGAAGCCGACAGTTGTGCTTTTCATCAGTTCTGGTTTTGGCAAGTGGAGGTGATGAGGAGTTGTGATTAATGGAGAAGAGGCAGCCCGAGATGACTGTCAGAATCCTGACAAAATACAGAAGTGTTGCCATAACACCAATACCTGCACAGAGCAAGGTCTGACCAGAACAGATTGCCTATATAGGCTGAGAAGGGTTCTCAATGCATATGTAGTAAGCTATTCTCAGACATCAAAGCAAGCAGAGCTTTCATTAAGTGGAGCTTTGGATGAGTTGAGCAGAAAATATTTTGCCTTGTGGAATTCCTCCCAGAGTCAGTTTTCTCTTCTTTCCTTTGCTAGGGATGAAAACACTGATGGTGAAGGTAGCAGGATCAACCCGAGATCCACCTAGAATTAGGGGATTGTTGTTTTGAGTGTTTTCTTTACGTTAACTTCTGAAATGCCAGGGTATATCTGTGAAATGCAATGCAGCATGGTATGAAAGAAATGTGAGCTGGCTTGAGAAAGCTGTAATGCCTGAGGGGATCAGACTGACCCCCTGAAGCGTCCAGCATTGATCCTTGAAGATGCAGAACTGCATTATTGGAGTGTTGTGTGCCTATAGTGTTTCTGGTTCCAGAACTGGCTACAGGGAACTTGGATCTCTACATAGCATGCCAGTGTATTCCATATATCAATCCCTATAGGTTATGTTTTAAAGTTTTTTTTGCTGAGGTCGAGAAGGATGCTTAGTCTCTCATCAGCCAATACTGGAGGAGCTTGAACTTTTAAGAAAAATATTCTAAGCTAAGAAAGTAAAACAAAGGGGTGGGATAGACCATAATAGCAAATATGAATCCTTTAAATTTATCCTTTCTGGCAGAGCAATGCTCTTTTTTCCTACCAAAGTCCTACCTATGTAATTGCCTGTTCCTCGAGACATAGCACATCCTTCTTGGATTGCACTGCTGTTTGTAATGATGAAGAACATCCTGCCCAAGCTCTGTACTGATCTCTTGAAGGTGTTAAAGCAGAATAATCTATTCCTACTCCTCTGTATTTGTTGAAGACTTCCCCTAGGGGTGTCTCACTTTCCTAGTAAGACAAAGGTGTTGATGCAGGCTTTGGGGGTGAAACTTTCAGCCTTCTCCCTGTAATCTCTCTTATTTCATCTGGACTGCATCAGCCTCACAGTAGAGCAACCAAACTGCTCACATGGGAGCTAAGAGAGCTCCTTGAGTGAAGCATTGCCCTCCCACTTCCTCTGAGATTACACGCAGGTGCTGAAGTGTAGTGGGGCAGAGTACCTAATGACCCTCTCTGCCCCTTGGCATCTGGGAAGGACTTCTCTGCTCAGCTGGAGTTTGGTGGTGGGAGGAGGGGCAGCTCTGGCAGGTTAGACACTTCATGTGGTCAGAGTCTAAGTCTTGACTAGGAGGAACTGGGGCATGTAAGAGTGTGTTCCTGGCAGGGAACTAAGGGTCTCAGGGCTCCTATGCTGCAGTATCTAAATAAGCTGTGGTTCATGTAGGGTTTTTTTCTCCATTTTCATCAGAATTAAAGATGTCCCAGTGCCTGGTAGCACTGTTTGTTTTACATTGCTCTGTAGCCATCCTGGCAATGTTGCAGTATACCTGGCACCGTAACGAAGGAGCAAGACTGGAAAATAGAAGTAACTTTTTCCATCAAAATTTTAAAAGGCAGAATATGCAAATAGGGCAGTACACAGACATCAAACATGGACTTTGCATAAAATCTAAGGCTTTCTGGACCTTCAGTCTTAAGATAAATTTTTCTAGAAGAACTCTGCAGAGAAGCTGGTGTATTTCCTATTGTGGAGGAAACCAGATACAGAGATGGGATAGGAGAAGGTACAGAAGCACATCTGAGGCAAGTGAACAAAAATGTTTCTTAATTAGTGTCAGGGAAGGAGTGGCAGTGCTTTAAGAGTCATTGAATGGATAAGCAGGGAGAAGCGCTGCCTGAAAGTGGAAAGGGAAAGGGATCTGTTACTAGTTTTTAGAAACACCTGTATGGCCAGAAGGAGGTAGGACAAGAAAAGTAATGACAAACAGCTATGTTTTGCAAGTACTGGGGAGTCTCAGAGAATGAGGTTCCAGTAATCAGGAGCAGAGATGGATAATGGCTGGTTTGGAAGATTTAACTGTGTAGGTGAAGAGGGAAAACTGGATTTCAATCTCTGGTCACTAGGGAAGGGAGAGAATCAAACTATTTCCTGGGATCTATTAGGGAGCCAGCCATTCAGATTTGATTTACTTGGAGCAGTACTTAGATGGTACAGATGGACGTGCTTTAGAGGAGCCTAAGGGGGCCCCTAGAGAATGGATGTGCATGAGAGTATTTATGAGATCTTCACATTTTTCTATCAATGCTCTATTAAAATCTCAATTCTGAAAAATGTTGATTGGTACTAACAGCTTAATGGAAGCAGTGGGGTTTGCATATGGATGGGGTACGACAGAAATTATTGCAGGGGTCAGGCATCATCTGGCCATGATAGGAGAAAGCTGTGAAAGCTTGAATCATTTCTGTCTGCAGTTTAACTGCTAGGAGCCAGATTTCAGAATGGTTCATGAGTGTGCTCACTGGCTGTATATACATATCTGTGGCTATCTGTAAGCCGCATCTTTTTAAAGCCTATTTGTATTTGTAATGATGATATGATTTCTGTTTCGGGATGAGTTTTTCTGGTTAGAATGTCACACTGGGGAGGAGGCTGAAGGTGCGGATAGAAGGCCTAAAACACAGAGGCAGAGAAAAACAGCCGAGTGTGAAGAAAGGACATGGAGGAAGTTGCAGTTGCAAGAGCCCCTCCCTGACAGAGAGACCAGATAGCCCAAAAGCTTTTGGGTGCCCAAGATCTGCTTTCAAAGCAGTGATTTAACAGAGCCCCAAGAGTACATAAGAGGAGATGCTGAGTTAGGAAGCAACAGTGTGACCAGTCTGTTTCCTGTCTGTATTACTTAGTGAATTTAATATTTGAAAAAGAAAGGGAGGGACTAGTGATACTGTGTACAAACAGACAAAGCATGGCCAAAGGCTGAATATGATTCCTCTCCTCAAAATACATTTTGTTCTTAGTTTTGGTCTTCCATTACTATTCTCTGCCAGAGCATCCCAAATAGCCCTGATGATGACAACCCTGATTCCTAAGCTTCCAGATCCAGAGGCCTGTAAAGTTTTCGGTTGCTCCTCATTCTTAAATTTATAATTGTATTACTTCTGCAGTGGTGGATCAGCCTACTGCTGTAGCTCTATGCTGTGTGTATTGAGAGTCAAGCCTGTCTGTGCATTTTCTTTGTGCATCTGCAGAGCATCCAGCACAAAGCCTTTGTTATGTTTTTGAGTGCCCTTGTTGTAGAAGCATAACACCACAGTGGCTTGGGAGACACACGAGGGGAGACGTTGGCCAACATTTTGAGCAGCTCCTGTTGAAATTTATGAAGGAAATAAGAAAAAACATATTTCTGGAAAGATTCAATTTGGAGGTGGGAATGGATACACTTGGAAACTTAGAGCAATCTAATACAAGACAAGATGCGGAGGGAATCCTGAATAGACCAATAGATGGACATGGGAAAATGATTATGTTTTCTTGTCAAGTAATGCTTATAAGTTTAGTTCCTGGGCTGGTTTGCATTTGTTATTTCTATATTAGCTTGGAGTCAGAAGAGGTATGTGGTTGTTTATTTGGGCAATAAAATATTTCCCAGGCTGCCAGTTGGCTGCCAATACATGTTGGATACTTGGCCGTGAATCCTGCAAGACTTAGTGGTACACAGTGAAGAATACCTTGTGCTTTCTGGTATGAGCGTGAGGCATGACATGAAGCCAAGATAACCAAGAGGCTCTCTGAACTGAGCATTTGAAAACTGAAGCACCTTGCCCATCTTTTGTTTTTTGACAGCACTGAAAAAGAAGCAATATTTTAAGTATGGTTGTTTTTAAAAAAATGTTTTTATCTTAGTAGAAGGACTTCTATTGCCCTGCCAGACGTCTTCTGTGCTGCTGGAAAGGAGTGGCATTTTGCCTCCCTTGTTTTGCTTACCTGTATGTTTACATGCGTGCACTATCCTATAACTATAAAAGAATGGATCACACCAGCCTCTTTTCTCAGAAGCTAGTACTTAGTACTGCTAGAGTGAAATTTACCCTACAAGCAAGTGTAGGAGAAAATCTATAATACCACTTAGGTCAAATGGAGCATAAGTCAGTCTTCTGTGGCTTGTAGTCCCCACACTAACATTTAGCAGAGTGATGAATGTCAGCCTCTCTGGAGAAGGCACTTGACTCTGTTGATTTTGCTAGTAGCTATTTTAGGAAGTCATTTAGCAAGAATGGGAGAAAAGAGGAATGTTAGTTCTGTGAACCAAAGGCAAGGCAGTCATTCCAACATGGAAAGCCTATGCCCATACTGTGAGCCAGGGAGCAAAGAAGAGAGAGGCTGCAGATTTCTAATGCAGTGTCTGTGAGTCATGGGAGATGAATGATCAGAGGTGAGCTTTTGTGATGCAGATGGAGCATGCAGAGAGGAAAGCATCCTATGGTACAGTAACACAATGTCAACATTTTACAGTTAATTCATCTGAAGGAGTTTTGTTGTGGAGGAACAAACTACCTAGCAGTCCCTGTAGTCTCTGAGCTTGTTCCTATTCATATTGTTTTGAGTGAATTCCCTCAACTTTCCCCAGTTCCTAAACACCAAGAAAGTAGAATATCTGAGACTGAGAGCTCCCAGGATAAACTCAGATCACAACGTCCCAGTCAGTTTGTCATGAAAAATTAATATCTTTGATTTTGGAGTGTATTTGCATAGTGTCTAATGTTCTTTTTCTAAATTGTGATTCTTGTGAATGACGAAAATCTCACATGGAAAATCCAGTGGTACAAAGTTGATGCACTATGATCCTATGCTTAGTAAATACATGTAACATGTATAAATACCTAAAGGGTGGGTGTCAAGAAGATGGAGCCAGGCTCTTCTTGGTAGTGCCAACCAATAGAATGAGAGGCAATGGGCAAAAACTGGTGCACAGGAAGTTCCATCTGAACATGAAGAAGAACTTCTTTACTGTGTGAGTTTCCACACACTGGAACAGGCTACCCAGAGAGGTTGTGGAGTCTCCCTCACTGAAGATATTCAAGAACCATCTGGATGCAGTCCTGTGCCATGTGCTCTAGGGTGACTCTGCGTGGGCAGGGAGGTTGGGCCAGGTGATGCACTGTGGTCCCTTCCAACCTTACTGATTCTTTGATACTAAAAGTATAATTCATAATGATGAGTAAGACTAGCTCCTAGGACCCTTTGTCTGAAGAGCTCAGTAGGTGGCTTTTTCACAGGAGCCTCAGAGATTTTGGCTTCTTTGAAACTGTCAGCTAAAGTGTGGTACCAAATGGAGTGTATGTTATTATCCTTTTCCTTCAAATGCTGTGACCAAAGCACAGATCTGATGTGACTTGATCAGCATCATACAGCCTGCCACTGGTAAAGCAATAGATAAAAGAGGGACATCCTACCTATCACTTCGTCTCTTTCTGTTGCTCTTCCTCCTGCCAGGGAGTCTTATGTTTTCGGTGCAATGTAGGAGTCACAGCTGACTGATGTTCTTGCTGTAGAATGCTAGATGTTCTTGGAATTACTGCAACCTTGTTACTCTGGGGAATATTATTCTTTACCAGTAATATTTATCAATTTCTTTTTGTTTTATCCTGGATTTCTTTATACATTCCTGTCAAGCTGACAAGGGGATGAGTGCGAAAAACAAACTTAGGAATATTGTACAGGGCATATATAGGTTATATCAAAAGCGTATCTCAACTTGCCAGCTGAACTGTTGCTGATGGTTATGAAATGCCCCCTATTTTCTTTTAAGAGTCAGCTCAGGTGAGGAGATGAAGGAAAAATCCAGAACAGACCCTACTTCCAAGCAATTTAAGTAGCTGACTTTGAGGCTGGAGACTGTTAAAATGAAGATTAGTCCTGAACAGTTGGCATTTCAGCTTGTTTTTGAACATGAGTAAGGTCTGATGGGCATTTCTCTGCTGCTTTGTCGTGTTGCTGTTGGATTTCAGTTCATGATACTAGCAATTGCATCATAAGTGCAGTGTATCTTAGGAGATTTGTTCCGTGTCTGACCAGAATTGGAAATGACCTTCCACTTATGGATCCACTTAAAGCTTAAACTTCTACTGTACTTGGGTAGACTCTTTAATAAAGTGCATGTCACTCTGCATGTTCCAGAGGTTAATATCTCACTTTCTCATGTTCTCACATTTTTAGTAAGGATTAATGGTTTGGCCCACAGGAACTTGTATTCTTGTCAGGCATGTGCGCCAGCACTACAGCTTTGCTTTAAGTAGAGAGTTGCTCAAAGCCTGTCTTCCTAACATAGCTTAACTCTTGCCTACCATACAGAAGAAACGTTTCTGCTAGCATTATTTCCTTGCCTTATGCATGACACAGAAAATAACTTCATCAATTTGGTGTATTTCACATCTATAGAAGGAGTTTTGCATCCAGCTCTGGAATCCCCAACACAAGGACATGGAGCTGTTGGAGAGAGTCCAGCAAAGGGCCACGAAGATGATCAGAAGGCTGGAGCACCTCTCCTATGAAGACAGGCTGAGAGAGTTGGGGTTGTTCAGTCTGGAGAAAAGAAGGCTCCAGGGAGACCGTATAGCAGCCTTCCAGTACCTGGAGTGGGCTACAGGAAAGCTGGAGAGGGACTTTTTACAAGGACATGTTGTGATAGGGTGAGGGGGGACAGTTTCAAACTGAAAGAGGGAAGGTTCAGATTAGATATAAGGAAGAAATTCTTTCCTCTGAGGATGATGAGACAAAGAAGTTGTGGCTGCCCCCTCCCTGAAAGTGTTCAAGGCCAGATTGAATGGGGCTTTGATCCACCTGGTATAGTGGGAGGTGTCACTGCCTGTGGCAGATGGGTTGGAACTAGATGATCTTTAAGGTTCCTTCCAACCCAAACCATTCTATGATTCTATAATGATATTAAATGAGATATATCTCATAAGCTAACCTCAATTATTGATCAATCTCTTTCATCAAATGTTTCTGACCACAGGGCTGTTTGAACTATATACTGCTACCATGCTCATATGCTAAAGAGAATCCACAGAGCTAGGACAAAGCATGGTCTAATCCAGTCTAACTCTCCAGCTGCCACTGGAACAGGTACCTAGGGAGGAAACCAGCAGCAGAGGTTGTTGTCACCACTGGGCAGTGTATCCAGCAGTCTGAGGCGTTGCACCAGTAATAGACCACTGCACTGAATCCTGACTGAGCCATCTGCATGTGATCCTCAGTCTTGGTGCTATGGCCATCTGTGCTTGCTTTGCAGCGAGACCATCAGGAGCAGGCTTTTCTTACCTGCATAATGAACCTGACTTCTGCTGAGCTTCTGTACTTGTTGCCTAATGAGGCGTAGTGACCTGGTTCAGGCACGGAAACGGTGACCCCTCTCGGGCCGCTCGGGCCATCAGCTCACAGACACCCATATGGGGGATGGCAAAATGGCGTTTATTAGTGGGTAACAGCGCGTTATATAGCCTAGGTTTACGACGTCACATCCGTCTGCTTACATCAAAGGCTAATACTATTGGCTATCCGGAGAGGGGGTCCTTATCTTTCCGTACAGCGTGAGATCTTCCGACCGCCAAGCCCTAGCTACCTACATGTACTGGCAAGGGATGTGCCATGTGCTGTTGTTCAGAAAATAAGAGTGTTTACAGGTATAAAACTGTATTCATATAGGCAAATTCAGAAAATGTAATGGGAATTGGAGCAATGTAGCTTCTGCTTTGGGCATATTATAGAGGTAATTGATAACCCAGGCCGTAAAGAATGGAAATACTAAAGCAACAATCCTTACACACATATGTGATCTAATCCATCTCCATTCAAGAATGAGCAAACTAAGACAGGATACAGAGTATTCATGGACAAACATAGCTGAGTCCAAGGTTACCAGCAGAGCAGTGGTCATACTCATGAAGGTTACTGTGGCAAAGATTTCTGGCTGTCTTTTTTTTGTTCTGTTAGCCAAATGTGGTCCCGTCCTAAGGGATGCTGTGATCTTAACTTGGGCTGTCCAAAGCCTGATGCTGTCAGCTTATGATGGAAGTTAATGAGCTGCTTCTGCTTTGTTTGGCTTTGTAGTTCACTGAGCTTAGTAAACTCGTAGGTTGGGTGAATTCTGAGAAGTAAAGTGAGATATGCTTTTATTTATTTCTCCTTATGTTGCATTGAAGAGATTGCTATCTTATACTGTCAGGTAGGTAGTTTTGGAGAGTCAGGACCTGCCATATACTAATATTAATAAAACTATAGGAGAGAGAGAAGTTGCAGAACTGTGCTGTTTATGTACATGTGTATTAAACAGACGCTTTCAGTCTAGGAGTGAGTGGGATGCTCATCACCAAGGAAGGTAAAGAGAGAATGTACTTACTTTTCTGGCATGTAGAGTTTGACAGCTTTGCAGGCAGAGAGCTAATAACATGGAGCATGCAGAGCTTCTTAATGTATTCTCCAGTGCTATGATATGCCCTCTGACTCTTGACATAGCTGTCCTAGTCGTGAGAGAAGCAGCTTTCCTTCTGTTTCTGAGCACCTGCTCCATGCTCAAGAATTAAAAGGACTCTGCTCCCTGCATAACTGTGTCCCGCAACGCTTTCTTTCAATGAAACCAGTTATGCTTTTGAAAATATCTGCTACTTTTACCAGCAGAAATAGGCAGCACTGAATTTGAGGCTATAACTTCTAACTTAACTGCATTTCAGACTGACAATGGGACTGTTAACAAGTCCTCAGCCTTCTCAGTAATTTTTTCTCTCTGTTAGTTTTTAAATTTTATTTCAATCTTCAAATATGGAGGTGTCCAGCAGTGAATATTATACTCTAGCTTTGCTTTCAGGTAGGTTGTGGTCATTCAGTCATGGAGTGCAAGGGCTGGATCTACATTTTTAGAACTTTAATTAGAGGGGTTTTGGGGTTTTTTGGCTGTAGTAGCTTATTTCCTGCTTGACAAATGTCATCTCTTTGGGAGCAGCAGTCGCTATATAAATCTTCTTGCCTGACCCTGAAGGATAGACTATTGCTATGAAATGTGCATGTGTGTGCATATGTATTGTGAGTGATGGGGAAAGACTGAGCTGCTGCTACCCACCACAAAGAGCTGAGCTGCTGCAGCTACCAACAAGGGAGGCAAGAAAGGGTGATGAGGTCTGAATGTTGAGCAGGTGGGCTGGACGACTCCGCCCAGGTCCACCACTCCTCTGTAGCAGTGAGCCAGCTAGCTGTCAAGAGTAAGTAGGACAGGAGGAGGCGGGCAACTAATGGACAGCATTTGTTAGTTGAACTGCATGGAAAAGGCAGCAGGCTCGGTATGATACAACCAGATTTTGTATCGTGTCTGATTTTTTTCCTGTTCTAGTTCTTTGTCATTGAAGCTCTCTGGCTTTGGTCTACCTCTGTTGATGTTGTCTGTTGCACTGAATATCTGTGCTTTGGAATTGTTTTCTCTCCCTCCTTCCTTCAAGCTGCACAGGCAGAATGCTTTTTGTTCAGGATTAACAGTGGATGTATCTAGATTCCTAGGCAATTCAGTAGGAATAATACAGGTATACGGAAATATGCAATTTAAGCACTGAATGGCTTATGACAAGATTTTATGCTCTTTGAGCTACAGTTCCATAAGTGGAGATGTTAGAAATGGTAATATCAGAGCTCAAAGATGAGTTGGGATCTGCCCCCTGCCCCTGCTTCTTGTAGCTATCTAGACATAGAAGTAGTAGCACAATGAGATGAATAGGTTTTTTTTAACAGGTCTTGTGGAAACATCAGGAGGATTGCTGTATTGCATACTGTGGCTACTGGTGACTTCACATCACCAGAAGGGGGAAAACTCAAATGCTCCTACTTCCTAAGCACAAATCTTAGCACTTGAGCACTTAACACTTCAGGAAGAGCATCAGTTATCTGTGAGCTGCATTGGACTGATGACACACAACTGAACAGTAACAACTGCATCCAGGAAAGCAATGATGTGTAGTGTACGAGTCACAAAGCCACAGTGGAAGTGACTGAGAGGGGGTGCCTCAGTTCTAGCATCCTGAGAGGTAACTGTGAGTGATGCCAGCAAAGCTTTCTTACTGTATCAGTGTTAGCAAGTGGAGAAACACAGAGGTTTGGGATTGATGGCAGAGATGAAAAATGGTGTTTAGAAATGTGACTTGAAAATGGCATAATCATTCCTGTTAAATCTGTGCCTTTCTTTCTGGTTATTAGCCATTTTAAGTGGAATGGGTTTTGCATCTAGAACAAGTCTCTGAACAGATGATTAATGGCTTTATCTGTAACAACTTTACATTTTATAGAACCCTGCTAGGAGTCTGCATCTGGTGAGCCAAACTATTTAAAGCTGTGTTAATTCTGTTAATTGCTCTATGTTTATTTGGATTGCTGGCACCTGTGGACTTTAGGATAACGTAGTGGGGGGTATATTCTCTCCCTCTTTCTAGCTGAGAAAATGGAGAGGGCCATTTCCTCAGCTAGGAACAGCAACCTTGGCAGAACATCCTGGCTGGATTGGTTGTCCTTGAGATTTCCCTCTTTTACTACAGCTGAATGCAGTGAGATGCCAGCCAGTGACAAGATGTTCCCTTGATTGGGGCAGGAGGTAGGCAGACAATCTGCTTTTGCATGCACTTGTCATCATCAGGCAGTAGCAGCAACAGGGAATGAAGCCAGTGATTTTTAGAAGGCTGATTGGTCCATTCCATTCTGAACCTGCTTCTCAGCTGTATTCCAGTGTTCGTTTTCCAGTTTGGTTTTGGTTGTGAAGTCCTCCAGTAGGTTTCAAGCCCTGAACAGATGTGAAGATGAGCATGATGGTGCTTTCTGAACTTTTGTCAGAGAACAGATCTGGCAGTGAAATTCAGAACATTTGAAATGACTAAAACATTGCTGTGAAATGCTAGGAGGACAGCATAGTTGTTTCCATGTTTGTAGCTGGGTTGGATGACCCACTGGAACAATCTGAACCAGGCTTTGATCACAAACTTTTTCCTAGTCTTTTGCTCTTGTAACTTTGGGAAGATTCTCAATTGGACAGCAAAATGGGGAAGCAAAGAGTTTAACTCACATTGTTAACTGCTGACATAAAAGTGCAGCAGATCTTGAAAGGCTTGATACTTGAAGGCTTTTAGCTAATATGAACTCAATATGACTGTTCTGAGTGGGCAGGAGAAGAGGTGGCTATTCTGGTTTAGGTAGGTGCCAATTCTCAGATCTCTGATACAGGTTTCAGTCTACACTTCATCTTTGGCAATGCTAGGACCCCTGCCCAGCAAATCAGCCAATTAAGAAAATCTCTTCACACACTGTTACTTTTTTATGAATGTCTTCAAAACTGCAATTTTTCTTGAGAAGGCCAGTGAGACACTAGGGTGAAATCTGCCCTCCTGATGCTGATGATGTGACCACAGTTGGGTTTCTGCGCCAGCCTTATAGCCCTTTATGGCCACTGACTAAATGGGATGTTTGCTGTAGCCTTCTGAAGGAGGTTCCTACCCGAAGGAGGGGCTGTCACATAACCCATCTCAAAGGTGTAAAGAACTGTAAAAAAAACCCATCAGTAGCACAGGGGAAAGCTTTCTCAAGAATGTTACTAATCGTGATCCTTGTGACTGGTTACTCCTAAAGGACAAGACTGCCATGTTTTTCATCTTTCTCAAGTAGATGCTGTTACTGGGTATGTCCAGTTCATTTATTATATCCAGGTATGGTATTTGTTATATCCAGGTATAATCCAGACAATTGCAATATTAAAATTGGTTACAAAGCAAAGCTCAAGAAAAGTATATGCTGTTCTCATATTTAAGAATGGGTTCTTCCTCTACAGCTTCAGTGTTCAGCTGACCAGGTGAGCTGTCAGCTGAGCACTTTCCTCCATTTCCCTAGTTTGTATTTCAGGGCTGATTTCTCCTGAAGCTGCCTTCATCTGAGACAGCGAGAACACTGAATGCCTCCATTCTCCTTTAACCAAGCTTGCTGTGCCTGCTTCTCTCTCCTTGTCTGAGCTTTCTTCCTACTATTCATGACTACACACTAGGACATCACATATAAATGCAGCATTGTCACTTCTGTCTTCTCCATTTTTTCCTTAATATGTATTTCTAGTATGTTCTCTTAATTAGTATATGTTTAACTTGCCTGGCTTCAGGCTAGTTTTCCTGTTTACAACCTCTGTGACACATTTTGTTAGAACTTCAAAAATCATATATCACAGAATAAATTAATTATGCATGCAACTTATTAGGTTAATAACTTTCATCTCATTGTGAGTTTCACATAAAGTCTATACATTACACATTAATCATTCAAATGACAGCTTTGACATCAAGTGCATTTTCTAAATCTCTTCTATCTCTTCTTAGGAGTCTCGGGTCTGGGTGGAAGTCACAGATGTTTTTTAAAAACTTGATTCAAACTCTGTTTCCCTATTTCTCCTGGAGGCTGGATTTGCCAGGGCATCCAGCAGAGGAGGCCAAATAATTGTTGTGTCCCCTCTGGTTTTGCAACAGGAGCAAACAGCCCAGAAAGCCAACCATATCCTGGGCTACATCAAAAGAAGCATGACCAGCAGGTTGAGGGAGGTGATCCTCCCCCTCTATTCGGCTCTCATGAGAATCCTGTGTCCAGCTCTGGGGCCCGCACTGTAAGAAGGGCATGGAGCTGTTGGAGAGAGTCCAGCAAAGGGCCATGAAGATGATCAGAGGGCTGGAGCACCTCTCCTATGAAGACAGGCTGAGAGAGTTGGGGTTGTTCAGGCTGGAGAAAAGAAGGCTCCAGGGAGACCTTATAGCAGCCTTCTTGTACCTGAAGGGGCTATAGGAAAGCTGGAGAGGGACTTTTTACAAGGACATGTTGTGTTAGAACAAGGGGGGACAGTTTCAAACTGCAAGAGAGTAGATTTAGATTAGATATAAGGAAGAAATTATTTCCTGTGAGGGTGGTGAGACACTGGCCCAGGTTGCCCAGAGAAGTTGTGGCTGCCCCCTCCCTGAAAGTGTTCAAGGCCAGGTTGAATGGGGCTTTGCACAGCCTGATCTAGTGACGGGTTTCTCTGCCTGTGGCAGATGGGTTGGAACTAGATGATCTTTAAGGTCCCTTCCAACCCAAACCATTCTATGAAATGTAGTTTTCCAATGGGAAGGCCCAAGTGGAGATTTCTGGGATTCATGTGAGATCTGAAGATTTATTAATGGAATTGTAATAGGAAAGGGATGTAGATGGAGGAGGCATACGTTTTGCTGAGAATGTGACAGTATTCAGATGAAGATGGTCTGCAGAACTGCAGATGATGACCTAGTAATGCTGAATGACTGGACAAAGAAATGGCAGATTAAATTAGATGTATGCAAATACAAATTAAGGTGTATATATTGGCAGGGAGGGTAATAATCCCAATTTTTCCTATTCAGTGACGGGCTTTGAGTTGATTCTAATGTTTTAGCAAAGAGTTCATTGAAAATATTTTCTCAGTGGTCAATGGTCAAATAACTACATCTAATGATAGAAATTTTTAAGAAGGGAGTAGAGAACAATACAGCAAATGTAATGATACCATTAAATAAAATCAAATTGGACACTGTAATTCTGTCCTTTTAAACTCAGAAGGTGGAAAAGAGCAACAAAGATCACCAAAGGTCATGAAAGAGATTTCTGTACAAGGAATGGCGAAACACACTATGGCTCTTCATAACAGAGTTTATGGAGACAGGATATGATAGAGGGCCATAAAATCATGTGTGATGTGGGTGAAGGATCAAAGGGATCTTGGCTCCCTATAGTATTTTTAAGTAGATATTCCATGTGCTTTGCCTTATATTAACTACAATGTGCAGCAACCCATCAGAGGCCATGATGCACATAACCCCTTAATTGCAAGTATTGCATAGCAAGCTCATGTTCCTGAAGGCTTGCACAGAGCTGAGTGAGAAGGCAGCTGAGCAACAGTACATCAGAGGAGAAGAGAGTCAGTTTGGCATAAGGTCGGACATAAAGATTTTTGCAAAATTAGGCAGTAATGTGTAGATGTGAAAGTGAGATATGTGTGTAGGGGGTGGAGGGAGGAACAGAGAAGGGTTCAGAGAAGGCTGGTGTGCTACATGTTGATCAGAGGTGTAATGCTACCCATTTGAATGAAAACAAGTGTTCATGTGTGTTTCAGGCAGCCTACATTTGAGGAAGTTGCTGTAGGTATAAAGAGCAATAGGGAGGGCTAGATGAGTCTGGATCAATGGGCAGAGGCCAACAGGATGAGGTTCAATAAGGCCAAGTGCCAGGTTCTGCAGTTAGACCACAACAACACCAGGCACCGATACAGATTCTGAGAACTTGGAGTGGCTGGAAAGCTGCTCAGCAGAAAGGGACTTGGGGGTGCTGGTTGACAGCCGGCTGGATATGAGCCAGCAGTGTGTCCAGGTGGCCAAGAAGGCCAATGGGATCTTGGCCTGCATCAAGAACAGTGTGGCCAGCAGGAATAGGGCAGTGATTGTCTGGAGCATGTCCAGAGAAAGGCAACAAATCTGGTGAAGGGACTAGAAAACATGTTTTATGAGGAACGACTGAGGGAGTTGGGGTTGTTCAGTCTGGAGAAGAGGAGGCTCAGGGGGGACCTCATTGCTCTCTACAACTCCCTGAAAGGAGGTTGTGGGGAGGTGGGGGTCGGTTTCTTCTGCTGTGCCCATAGTGAAAGGATGAGAGAAAATGGCCTTAAATTGCAGCAGGGGAGAATCAGATTGGACATTAGGAAAAATTTTTCACTGTAAGGGTGATTAGATATTGGAATAGGTTGCCCGGGGAGATGGTGGGTCACTGTCCCTGGAGGTGTTCAAGAGGCATCTGGATGTGATGATGTAGGTAGACAGTGGGACTGGATGATCTTGAAGGTCTCTTCCAACCTTGATGATTCTGTGATTCTAATCCTGATTATTTGCACAGAAATGTAAGATAGATTGGCTTCTTTCACCATTTGTAGTTGTTAAGGCCCCCAAACCAGTCAATTCAAAATGAGGATATTAACAAGCAGAGCTGTGTGACTGCCTCTGAGCTGTGTTGCAAAGGCATCTGAATGGTCTTTTCATGTATGGAATTGGGTATCCTGTAAAGGTTTGGAAGGAGCATTTATAGTAGGGAAATCTCTCCAAATCAATATGGGCTGCAGTAGCAGCAGACGGCTCCCAGGCTTTAACTTGGGCTTACGAATATTTCAATCCAGGACTAATGTTCACTTCGTGATTATGTCCACTTCTTTCCCTGTGTCTGTAACTGTGGAAGTAAATGTTAAGAAGGTTTATTACTGCCCAACTGTGCCCTTTTTCTGAGCACTGAATCTATGTGGGCCTGTCTTTTACAGGAGACTTAAAAACTAAGGAACATTTTTTTTACTGCCTCAAAAAGATGGATTGGTGCTGAGTAAAAAAAAAAGGTGACAAGAGCCTACAATACTGGGACAAACTCCAGGGAATCATAGATATTAGAAATAGTAAACACCTATCAAGTCACCTTGTCCATCTTTTCCTGCCAGGAGTGCCATTGTTCCTTTCAGTGTATTAACTCGAAGTGTTTCTACAAAGAGCTGTTTGCCATGGGACTGTGCCTGTCATTTTCTGTATTCAGTTTTCTGCTAAAGATGTCTTAAGGACAGGTAAGGCTTCTCCTCGCACCTGGGTATCTTTGCATTTTGGATACTGCAGACTTAACAATAAAAATAAAAAGCAACTAAAGTCCAAAGAATTATTATTTGGAGAATGAGATGTATTAGCACTGACTTCCTTAACTAAGAGATCATGACAAAAATCATCAAAAGTTATCTGACAGACAAGTGACAGGATCAGGGATAGAAACCAGAAACTGTAAATCCTGACCTGTTGCTCAACCCAGTAGAAGACAAATGCCTGCCTCAAAGTGAGACCACAGTCATCTGTCGTGTTGCTAACTGAGTAATCTTTGGCATGTAAGAGTTTCAGAATGTCAGAGATTTTAAGACCAGAAGACCCACCCTACCCAGATAGCTCAGCCTTCTGTTGGTTATCTAATTATCCCCACTTACTCATAGTTTCAGTGTTCATAAGCAAGAAACATTAAACCTCAATTTATTCTACTTCCCCACATTAAATCTAATAATTCTGGGCCTCTTCTGGGGGGTTCTGTTTTAACCAGTCTTGATGTGAAAGCAGTAAAAGACAATGTATTACTTTCCTTGGTAAGTTGTTGTCATGTTTAATTGCACCAGACTTTAAAAAGAAATTGGACCTTATATCCATTTGGAATTTGTCTGACAATAGCTCCCAAAATGTTGCTAATTGTCATGCAGTTTTCTACTGGAACAAAGATGTTCAGAAATCCAGTGTTTTTTCCTTATTCAGTATAATCAAGTCCCTTCTTTATCTGTGTTTTGAAAAACTAAACAGATGTATTTCCTTGTCTTTTACTGTAAGGCATTTATTTTAGTTCTCAAATCATGTTGAAGTTGCTTGATGTATTCTTTGCAATTTTTTAGAGCCCGTCCTTTAAGAAAATGTAGACATTAGAATTATACCTCGGGTTTAAGTCCTGAGACTGAAATGGCTCTTTTGGCCATAGCACGTTATTGGAAGCTCACTCTTTCTCCTCTGATGTTTCCTAAATTGTTTTTAAAGTCTCAGCTTTGCAGAGTGCAGCTCCCTTGTGGATTCCCCTTCTTGGTTCTGTAGTTTGTGGCCTGTCATCCATGTTCATAAGCTCATATATTTTAGTATTCAACTGTTTTAAAACTTGCTTGGATTGAAAGGGCCTGCACGTCCACGATCTATGAATCACTCTGTATGGCTTCTCTGTCTTTAAAGTTACTTAGTGCTCTGCCAAACCTGATGTTACCTTCAAATATTAGCTTCAGCACATATTTTGTATTTACTTCTACATAATTGATAAATATTTAATACTTTTGCATCAAATATAGATCCTTATGGTGCTTTAGAAATGCCTCTTTTCAATAATGATACCCCACTGGCAACTACTTATTGAGATGTCAGCTGAGGACTATCTATCTAATATTATGTCCTTTTTGTTTTTGTATGCTGCTAATTTAAGCAGAGCTGTCTTCTGGTGTTCAGTCAAATGCCTTAAAAAATGTTTCATCTGTGCCTTTACCATTGTCATTCAAATGATATCAGGTTTATTTGACAGAATCTCCTTTTACACAGGAAAGTCTAATGACATTAAGAATTCTATTCCTATCCTTTAGTGCTTTTCTTAAGCACTTTGGATAGAAGCTGTTATACTATTTTCTCCAGGGTTGATGTTTCCTGCAGGCTAAACCCTGCTACAGTTATGCATCTTGTCCTGTTTGGCTTTTTAAAACATTCACACAACATTATCATTCTTTTATTCTTCTGTTATCTTTTTGTTATTCTAAGATTAAAAATAAACCTCAGCAGATGAGAAATCTCCCTATTCAAGTCTTTCAAGACTTTAAAGCAAGTGACCCAGGTCTGTGAAATTAAAAATAAAGCATATTTATTCCTGGTAGCTGATCAACATCCTCTTTTGTTCTTAGGGATTGCAAAATAGTTTCTCATCCTCTTGCGATATAAGCACTTACAATCTTCATGTATTTATATCTGACAGAGAAAAATGTTTGTTGCATACTTCATAAATTTCACAAGCTGAACCTTTTAAACAAAGCATGGCCTTTCGTGGAGTTTTGATGGACTTCTGTATCAAGATATAACCTTTTTTTTAACTACTAAGGCATCCTATTGTGATGTAAAGACTTAGCTGGTTAATTAGATCACTAGAAAACATTGTACATTACTTTAGACTAAATAGTTGTAATTCGGCTAGCCACCATATATGATTATGCTTTTGTCTCCTAAATTAAAACAGAACTCCTCTGTCAGAGAACTTCTCCCCATGCAGATTCCTGTAGCATGTAGATTTGGATAAGCTTGTAACCTGCGTTTGGGTGAAATAGATGGAATTCATTCGATAGCTCACCTAGTATAGTATAAGATTGAGACTTGAAATCATCGTAATACTTTCCTGCACTCTTTGAAGTTTTTTAACATCTTTTTAAAAGCACAAGCAAGATAACAGGCCACAGTATTATTAAATTGTTTCACTAATACTATATACATAGTCAGTGTCTTTTCGCTGTACTTTCTTGATAGTTTCCCACTTAGATGCTGAAGAATCACATTAGCCCTCTTAGCAACTGCTTTACAAAGGCATTTTATGTTCAATTGGTTATGCACCAGGACAACATGTGCTCTTTTTATAGTCACTATTTGCAAGGCTTAGATACGGTTCCCATTGTGTGAGAGTTACTTACAGTCTTTGATCCTAAATCTATAATCTAGCACTGGGCTGAACTGAAATGAGAATGTGTCTGAGTATTATTAAATGCATGTCAAAGTGATAAGTAAACTTCATTTTAGATATCTTCTTGTCCTTTTCCAGAATCCACCTTAGGCGTCAAGACTGCTTTCTGGTGTCTGAAAGTTGCTTGGTGGTTGTAATGCAGCCATGCTAGCACTGAAATTTTGGGCAGTGGCCCTTTCCCCAGTAAGCTGCCTCAGTCTGCCTCTTTCTGGCACCTGGAAACTTTATTAATAACATTTCTTCCACAAAACCAGAAACAAGGCTTAAAGCAAAATATACCTGCTTGATATTTCCTCTTACTGCTCTTGATTATTTTTATGCAAGGGATCCTAGGACATGGGAATGAACGTCTCGTTCTAGGTCTTTGGAAAGTGGCACAGGATGGTCCTTATGCTTCTTCATGTCAAAGAAATCCCTTCAACTGCTACTTGCCACCTCCTCGCTTACCTGACCACATCAGTGTCTCCAATGTATAATAACCAATAGTAATCATAGAAATAGAAACAATAATGTAATAGTAATGTTCCATTACTGGCATAGATTTGATGTTCAGCCTGGGAAAATGAAATGTTTTTAGAAGGCAGTGATTATGCCTTTTTATACCTGTAAAGGAACATGCAGACAAACTTTGCAGGGTGCGATTGACACAAAGGGGTTTAATCTCTCACTTCAAGCTAATTTGAGTGTTTAACCTTCTGGAGTATAATACTTCTACACAAGCAAGGAAGAAAGTGGCAAGAAGCTTATGATCTGCCTTTAAGAGGCATGTTAGCCTAGGTAGGACAAAACTAGTTGGTAGAACAGTGCAGAAACAGCAGTTCAGGACTTTTGGCTTCTCTGTGGCTTTGTGAGGGACTAACAGGATCTTGGACAGATGTCTGCAACTCATCTTTTCTTCTGGAAGTTCTTGGGGAATAATTCTTACCCTAGTAATACCTGTTGATAGATCTGCCTGCAAATGATGGGTTTGCAGTGAGAGGTGTCAGGCTTGTGGGTGCCAGAACAGTATGAGATACTTGCACTTTCAAGGGCAGAGGAATTGTATTCTAAAATCATACAGATCCTATTGCAGAGTGACTGAGGAGTTGGGGAAATAATTTGGCTGTTTTGGTTACTATTTATATTGTTCTCAAAGCAAAATGGGGGGGGTGGGGTAGCTGAAAAATGCAGCCCTGTCAAAGTGTAGTGCTCTAGGGGAAGAAATAAGAAGAAAATAACATAGTACAACATAGAAACCAGCAGCAGTTTCAGTGGGCCATAATCATCATCATCACTAATCCTCCTTTTCAGTGCCCATGAAGGACCCAAGCCAAGCATAACAATTCCTGCTTAGGAATGGCAAGACACAGTGTTTCTGGGACACATCATGGACTGAATGTACATTCTCTAGCAATGTACTTTTCAGCATCTGCCTCTCTATATTCTGCACACTTGGCTTTGTATGTGGCTGTTGTGTGGTTTTTATTTCATTGTTTGCCTCTTTGAAGTAGCAGAACAATCAGATTTGACATGGACTTATTTGGGCTTGGAACAGAACTGGAGGCAAGAACATGCCCAACCCAGGATAGCTTACATTAGAAATACTCCACTTAGAAGCCCCTGTTGTCTTTTTCTTTGCTTCCTCCCTTGTCTGTGTTCCTTTTTGGTTTGACCATGGCAAGGTGACAGAAAAATGCATGAAGGAGCATGCTTAGCTCCTGCTAAGTCCCATTCAGTGCATAGCCCAATGTCACATAGGGCAAATTTAGTTGCATCTTCTGAACTGAAGTCTCACTTCTAGATATACTGGAGGATGTCGATATGCAAAGGCTAAATTTGCATAAATTGAAACAAGGATTCTGGTGTAGTCTTGCCTCCACCAGTCTTTTCTCTAGGAAATGGTAACTCCACCCTTATGTAGAGTATTTAATTAAAAATCTACACTCTTGCTTTCTGAGCTACCTTCATGTTAAGAGAAGGATAGCAGTTACCAGAATGACAGGTGGTTTGTTGGCAGCACACCTGCATCAGAACATATGCATGTGGGGATCCACACACAGATGGTGTGCATTCTTCTAAAGCTAATTATTTGCACACTTAGGTTTACTATCCTGGAAAAACATGTGCATTGCATAAGAATCACTAGTGGAGAGATGAGCACACATGTACACGTGTATGTACATATAGTAATGTGCATACAGGTACAGTTTACAGATGTGTATAAAGCCATACCTATGCCCTTAGTAGGTAGCAATGCACAGATCCACTGTTCAGATCTATATGAGATCATAAATACATATGTCTCCTTATACATGTATGCATGGTATATGGGTACGTTTATGTAAATGCAAATATACATTGGCAAAAAATATAGCACATAAGTTGATTACATGCCAGTGGGATCTGGGCCTGCATCAAGAACAGTGTGGCCAGCAGGAATAGGGCAGTGATTGTCCCGCTGTACTCAGCACTGGTGAGGCTGCACCTCGAGTGCTGTGTTCAGTTTTGGGCCTCTCACTTCAAAAAAGACATTGAGGTGCTGGAGCATGTCCAGAGAAAGGCAACAAAGCTGGTGAAGGGCCTGGAAAACATGTCTTATGGGGAACAACTGAGGGAGCTGGGGTTGTTCAGTCTGGAGAAGAGGAGGCTCAGGGGGGACCTCATTGCTCTCTACAACTCCCTGAAAGGAGGCTGTAGTGAGGCGGGGGTCGGTCTCTTCTGCTGTGCCCGCAGTGAAAGGACGAGAGGAAACGGCTTTAAATTTCAGCAGGGGAGATTCAGGTTGGACATTAGGAAAAATGTTTTCATTGTAAGGGTGATTGGGTATTGGAATAGGTTGCCCAGGGAGGTGATGGAGTCAGCATCCCTGGAGGTGTTCAAGAGGCATCTGGATGTGGCGCTGGGTGACATGGTTTAGTGGTGATGTAGGTAGGCGGTTGGACTGGATGATCTTGAAGGTCTCTTCCAAACTTGATGATTCTATGATTCTATGTCCAGACATGAGCAACCGGTCCTGCACTGAGGAATACTTATGTGTCCTTGATTCCAGGATTTTTTTAAAGTTTTGTGACTATGTCAGCCATTATCTCTTATTTTCCTCTTTTTTCCTTCAGCTGTGACTATAACACACAGTCAAGCTTTCTTGGTATATTAGAAAAAGAATGGCTAGCTGGTTTCTAGGTATTTTGTGATTTTTGACAGTGCTTGCTCTATGCAAGGAGAATAAAACTGCCATAGAGGAGAACACTTGGTTCTTTGAGTGCCACATAGAGGAAACAATAATTGATATCATTCTGGTCTGCATGGTGTGGGTAATAACAAGAGCAGAGTCCCTTTCTCAAACCCCTGCTCTGCAGAAGGTGACTCTAGAAATGGAAGTTCACGATATTCTGAGACTGCTGCTGCCACAGGAGTGCCGCAGTGCTCAGTAAGGTGCAGAGAGGTTGTTGGGGCTTGAATGACAAAGTGGATAGGCAGTCCAGTTAACCAGAAAGGTTTAAAAGATTTAAATGGAGAATTTTGGCCAAACAATGGCTAAGACAGGTTTTGTTTTTTTTGCTTGTTAGTGTTTGAACAATGTAAGCACTATAGCTCTGCTTAGGATCTGCTATAGATCTTGCTTAAGCAGGAAGATACTATTGAGCAAAACAGAAGATGTAGGATAATATTGTAGATTAGGCTTGTATCAAATAAGCTTTCTTAGATGTGAGGTGAGTCTCCCTTATATGTAAAACCAAGCTTCACATGTAGGATATGGGAACCCTGTGCCTGGATGCATTAAAACGTCACTATAGGAAAAGTAAACAAACTGAGGGAAAAGTTTATTGCCCTTTCATATTTGCATTATTGAATTTCAAAGCTGAAAAAGGATCATAGATTATTTACACTGATTTGTATCACCAAAACATTTCCTCCAGCTATTCCTTAGGCATGGGGTAGTAATTAGGAAAAACAGATATTCTTTCTGACCATCTATTGACTTGCTGTATGAATTGACCAAGAATATTCAGTTCCCTCTACTTCACTTTTTCTCTCTATATGTTTGGGATAGTGGCCCTTAATGGGGGAGTTCGAATTAATACAATGGGTTAATATCAAGATGCTATATTCACAGGTGAACTGAAAATGCTCTGTAGGATTTTTTTTATGGAAAATGTTTCTACAATGGAGAGATGTGTTTTTTCCAGCTGCCTTTGAGCAAAAGCCTGTCTCCACTCCTTTCTTATCAGTACACAGTGATAGGCCCACACTAGAGGCAAAATGGTATTGAGAGCTCACTGCATTTTGCAGAATCTGGCCCAGTGTGCCGGAAACCAGCTAATCAGCTGCCTCTTTTGTCTGGTGCTCAGAGCTGACTCCAGCCCTGGCCTCCCTCCTTACCCAAGAGCTCTTCCCGCTCCTGATTGCAGCACCGCACCTACTTTGAGAAGGAAGTGTAATCTGCTGCTGAATGGGGTCCTTAGGTCCTCATCTGCCTCCCATTTCTGCTTCTCATTTCAGTGCTTCCACTGGAAAATGTTACCATTTTGCAGCATTCTGGCTGCACCGACTGCTTCCCCCTCCCCTCTTATCCCCCAGGAGCAGCTGGATTTACACTTCACGTTCACAGCTTCAATGCAAGGGATGAAGGTGAAGTTTTACCAACAGCCCCAGTGGGCTCTGGCAGCACCACTGGGCTCTTTGCACTTTTAGTACTATTCCCCAAGAAACCTGTGAAGATGGTGGGGCCTAGGAAAACAGTTTTGTCAGTAAGGGTTGCCCTGGAGGTCAAGTGAGACTATAATAAGCAGGTGAGGGGGGGCTGTCCCATTCTCAGCCTCTCTTTTTTGGTCTCAGACAGTGTTGTGCTGTGCACTAAACCTGTGACTGGTGTGACTGGGTGGCTTCTGAATGAATAGATGGACTAGACTTTTCAGCATCGTGGTAACTGGAAGTCTGTCCTGAAGAGAAAAAATATTTTTAAAGTTTATTTTATTTTTTTCCTCTCTTCCTTTTGTTAGTGCTGGAAGCTGTAGAACTGGAGGTCACAGCTGTGAGAGTTTTTAGATATAAGTAGGAGAAATATGTAAAAGAGCTTTTTATTCTTTTTCTACCATCAAGGTGGAGTTATGAGAGTATTTTTCTCTTGGTGTCTCTTGTAGGTAGGGAATTAATCACATTCCCTGCTCCCTCCAGCAAATATTCAAGCAAATACGTAGCTCATCACCTCCCTGTTTTTCCACAACATGAGGCCCAGTGCAGATAAATGTTTGGGGAATCCTACCTGTGGAGGATTTGAACTTTGTTCCATGCCTTGGAGTTTGAACAGAGATGAGCAAAGAGATCCTGGAGAGTTGCTTGTGTTGGCAGGTTTTTGCACAGGGCAGCAAGAGAGGTGTTAAAAAAAGTTTAGAAATCCATAGTGTTTCAATCTAGACTTGTAAAGAGATGTCCTCCTCCTCCCCAGTCCATCTAGACATGTGTAGTGCACTATGACAGACGGTGTCAGCAATGGGATAGGGCTATCCTGCTGATGGCACTTCTTCAGCAGACCCGGAGCATCTTTGCTCACTCACAGAAGAAGAGCCTGCCTGAAGGCATGCCTCTTACTTTGGCTGTCATTGCAGATGGAAGGAGATGCCAGTGCACCTGTGACCTTTGTGCTAAGGCTGAGGGAGGGAGACACACGATGGGATGCAGCACTCCCAGGTGCTATCACCTGGCTACAGTGACACCATCCTGTTACAATGACACCACTTTAAGTTTGTGGACTAAGTCTACACAATACTAAATACACTAAATACTTCTTCTCTTGCTCTAATTGCGTCATTATTTGAGCACTGCTCACTTTTAAGCATGTGCTCTCCCGTATGTAATGGTAAATTTTTTAGATTTGTTTTTTGCTGGACAAGTGACAAAAACAGAGAAAACGCCACTGTGGTTGCCTAGAACATTGGAAGCCTGAGCAGTGAGACTAATGTATGACTGGCATATGGAAACAGAACTACCTTCTTATACCTGCCAGGGATATTCCTGTGAAGCAGGCTGAAGCCACATTGGCTGGGGAAGACAGATAGTGGGGAAAAACTGCATATGTGCAAGTGACCAATATCTATTCAATATTTTAACACAAGACTTTAAACATTGGTGTTCTCATTAAAACACGTTTTATCACTGAAATGAAAAGCTGTGTGAAATGAAGAGTTCCTGTCCCAAAGGAGGTTCCTCCAGCCGGCATTTGTTTTCGTTGCTGCTGGTATGAATTTTTTTTTAAATGGAAATCCCTCAAAATTTCAGAATTGAATTCATATGTAACATTCTGATATTTCCTGAATCAAACTATTTCATATTCATTATTAAGCTGACCCCAAATAGTCTGAAGCCAATTTAACAAGAACTGTATGTTCCTATCCAATGCAGTTCCATGTGGTACCTGTCCTGTAGGGCCCTTGTGTCCAGTTCTCCCAGGGCCAGTGTATTGGATCAAGCTGCTTTGTGGCACAATCAGTCACGTGTCTCTTCTGATGTTAGGTGACATTGCAGGTGACAATGCATTGACATTGTATCATGTGAAAGTACTTCCCTAGAGAGTGCAGACCAGAGGTAAAAATGTAGATCACTATTGAAAGTGATTGCAATGCCTGGAAAATACTGGTTTATGTTATGGTCAGTTCATACAAAAGCTTTTCTGTTAAGTTTGATGAAACTAAACGTGCCTTTTGGGTTGCAATGTCTAGAAGTGAAGTATTTAATTGCTAATTCTCTGTTAGTAAAATAGAATTGTTTGTTAGAAAGCCACCCCGATGTAAACATTCACCCAGCCACACTAAACAGATCTATTTACTGAGATAGGTCTTTTGTACTTGCACAACCTTCAGTGGATTTGAAATACAATGAAATTGCTAAGTAGAGTGTTAGTTGCTAAGTCATTGTCTGATACTGTTTTCAGTGTCTTGTGTAATAAGGTTCAAGCCTTAAATGATCAATGGGGCCATCCTAAAATAATTCCTCTGTGACTTTCAGATGAAATCCTTAAGACACTTGACAGTAATCATTTCCTCACTGAACCAAACTAGACAGATTTAGCTTGTGCTAGCTAGACAAATCTGAGATTTCAGGATGCACTTGGGAGGATCAGAGCATTCTGTAACTGGTGAATGTCTATATAAGTTCAATACAGAGCTGAATGTAATTGAAATCAACTACTGCATGCTTGTAAATAAGCTTCTGTGATGATGATTTCTTTTTTTCTTTTTTCTTTTTTTTTAACTCTAAAAGAACTGTCAAACCTTCATTGGCTAGGAAGGTAATTTGTAAATTTAAGCTCTTCAATTTGTGTTATATCAGAATTGTGTTGATATAAGGTTTATTCTTCCTTTCTGTGCATTGAACACTAGGAAAGTCTTTACATGGTAATTTCCTCTTTCTCACATCCTGCCCTCGCCCCAACACAGAATCATATAAAATAAAACTGGAATGGACCTTGAGAGGTTATTTAATCCTTTCTGTTTCTACTGTCCCAAGACAAAATCAATGACATATATGTGAGTCTTGACAGTAATTTGTTTAACCTGTAATTAAAGGTCTCCAGTGATGATTGCTCCTCAGGCAATGTCTTCCAGTGCTTCACTGTTATTAAATTAAAAAAGCTTTTCTTAACATCAGTTCTAACACTTCCTTGTTGTAATTTTTGCCCATTATTTCTTGTCCTCTTCAGCATAGATACAAAGAACAGATTGTTCTTTTCTGCTTTGTAACAGCCTTTTTATATTTGAACACTGTTATAATGTCTCCTTGCAGTTCTATTTATGTTAAAAAGAAGCAATACTTTCAATCTTTCTTCTGTTTTCTAGACTTCTGGTTATTTTTATTGCTCTTCTTAGGACTCTTTCCAATAGTCCCACACCTTTCTTGAGGTGCAATTCTCCAAACTGGACATGATCTCCAGCAGAGTACAGCATTGTCTCTCCTCTTACGTCTCCATATATTCCAGGATGAATCATTCAATCCACCCAATGAATGATTTTCTATGTGTAGCTATTAAGTGTTTCTTTTTTCTGTCTTTTTTTACCTCTGCACTATACAGGCTCAGTGTAGAACATAGAATTTCCTCATTGTTGTATATGCATGAATATTTGTAAAATACTGCTCCTCTATGCCCTTCTTATATCCAGGGAGGCATACAGGGTACCAGTTGCTTTTCAGGGCTAGCAAGAGGTATGCCTCTATCCATGGCCTGTGGCACAAGTAAGGAGCATCATAGCTGGCTGTCTTGGCTTCCCTGTCCTGTAGCTTTTATTCTTCTCTGTTACTAGGCCAAAAGGAGGTTGAATAGTAGATGAAGCAAGAGGAAAATTCAAGTATGTTCACCCAAAAGTGCAGTGAAATGCCTTAAACACTTTGCCATGACACAAAGGTGAACTCTGCTATTGTCATATATCAGTCAGTTGCTCTTTCACCTAAATATTAACAAGTATCAAGTTTTTAGGAACAGACTGAGAAATCTAATTTCTCAGAGCATTTCTCTTAGCTTTATTGGTAAAGATGAAATCTCTCCTTGTATTCACTTACAGCTTTTAGCTAATAGGCACTTCTGCAAAACTAATTCCATGACTTCGATTTGGCCACCATGATGTGAGGAATATACTTTAGGAAATATTTGAGCTTAGGTGGGTTTCTAACCATTGCTTAGAAAAATCTTTGGAAAAGTGTTACATTCAGAATTCAGAAACTATACCTGATTTCCTGTGATCCCTTTCTTCACTTATTGCAGAACTTGAAGTTTCTGTAGCAACGAAAGAAGAGGTCTTGATACTTCCACTGAAAAAGAGCATTCATCCTCAAATCATAGTCCTTGCTACAATCAGTTGTACTTAATCCTACTGCAGCCTATGCTGTGCCTTTTTGGTAGCTGAGGTAACAACTTTAGTCTTTGAGGCTAATATAGATTCCTTCAGCAGCATTTCTCTTGCAACCATAAAGGCTTTTCCCCCCTCTATACAGTGTCATGCCTTTTTTCTCAAATATATCATATTTCTAGTGTTCCCATCATATTTGTCTCAAGATGCAATTGTAGGGTCTGCTATTCCTTTTGAAATGAAAATTTTCTTCAACAGTAGACCAAATGAATTAGCAGTCAGTGCATCCCAGCATGGAGGATGCCGAAATCCACCCACGGGATTAAATTCTGGCCTTATTGCTACCTGTTAAAAGGAAGGAGTCCAAGAAGTAGGTCACTTCACAACCCTGCTGTTCTGTAGTTTGAATGTTGCAATACAACACCAAGAATAAGTAAGACTGTAGAGCATTTGAAATTTTAGTTGTTTAGCAATATTCACAGCTAACTCAAGAAACAGCAGGCTCAGTATATGCAAAAATGTATTGTACAGCTCTAGACATGCTAGAACTTTTTTCCTGCTAAAGCTTGGAATCTCTCTAATTCATATATTTGATTGACTGTAAGGCTAAAAATCTTAGATCTTATTCCAAAAAGGCATAGATTTTGTTTGGGTTTTACGTTGGTATATTCCAAGGTGAAAAATAAGGCAACAAGATGGACCTTTATCTCCCCTATTCTGTTTAAGCTTGCTCTGGGTTACCATGTGAATGATTTGGGTTCGTGTTAACTCTGTTATAACTATGAACACACGCATCCTGAATTCTCATGAGAAGCAGAGATTTATTTTTTGACTTAAAGGGTAGTTGTGGCCACCGTGAAGTACTGGGTCCTCTGTCCTCAGTATCTGTTAAGGAAACATTATTTTTCAGCATAAGCCTTTTCCTATGTTCTCACAGTTGGAGGAATTCCACCCTGCCTTTTTCAGCCCTTTATACTGGCACCTTGAGCCCTTTTCTTTCTCTTTCTTTATATCCTACTTCAGGAAGTGCCTCTCTGTATCTTTCTATAGGTCTTCTTAAACTAAATCGTTCTCTTCTGGAGTTTTCCACAAAACTTCAAGTTATTCAGAACGATAATTGATTTGTAAGATGAAAAAATTTTGAAGGGAAGCATGAAATAGTCCTGTCTTATTGTTTAAGTGTTCTACTCACCATATTTCTATTTTTAAACACATATTCTTTGTTAAACATTAGTTGAAATGTAGGATTGCATTACTTTTCTAAACATACCACAAATCATATTTGTCTTATTTGCTTGGTTTCAGTTACTTATCTTCAATGTTCAATGTATTGTTTTTCATGACAAGTAAATTAAGTCCTTCAGTGTGGTGAATGGAAACTGTATTTATTTATTACCTGAATACAGTTGTTATCCCAGTGAACCATCAAATATGTTTAGATCAGGTATGCACAGTCCACACACAGTTCTTTAAGTATAGCAGCTTTAGTTACCCATCACTTAGCCTTGGATTGCTGCACACCTACTCTGTCCCAAACACAAAGTGAAGCACTGTTAGCTGCTGTGTTTGTTTCTACTTGCTGGTTGGGGCAGACTAGAAACACATAATTGTGGTAAACCTGCTGATAAAGTGTAATTTATTAAGTTGTAGGAACTTGTCTTGTTCAGTGCAGGTGCCTTTAAGTAATTCTTAGAAAGGCTCTAGGCTGAATGTCTCACAGTTAGCCCTTCTGAGAAGTCATATGGGTAGTTTGTGAAGGGGGGCAGCCTGTGACAGAAAAAAGCAATTGGTGAGGCACAGGTTGCAGCAGGTAAACACCTTGGCTGAACTTCAGAGGTGGTCTTCCTAGATAGCTAAACTTATGCAGCCTTCAGGTTATTGCCCGTTTTCCTGATGATGGTTCATGGCGGTCATCTTCTAATGGCTTTTGATGGCCATTTCCCTTTGGAGCATGCTGGTGGCCAGCCTGCACCAAAGACCATGTTTCCTGCTTAACAGCACTAACTTGAAGAATAATTTTGTATTGGCTACTGGCCAAGTCTAGCACATCATTTTTCCTCCCTTTTGTTACTCCTCCTTTATCTGCATCTTCACTTGATTGCAGAGAGACACTTTTCATCTTTGTGAAAAGCCATCTGATTAGAGCTCTCATTAACCCGTAAGTGAAGCTTCTTATAAGTTTAGCTGGAGAAATTCCTTGAATGCTTCAGAATTGCAAAGTTGCCATTTTTAAGAAACCTCAGAACTGGATTGCCAATTTGTATTAGCTCAGCTTAAAACAAACTCTTTTTCTCAGCAGATTTAAAGGAAACCTAATCTACTGTATATCTTTTTATCCCCCAAAATGCCTCAGATATTATGGAATTCTACTGCTGATTATAAGAGATTGTGTGTATCTGGACTATCTCATCCCTGACCATCCATCTATACTGGTTCAATTCATTAAACAAAAACACCGAACAGTCAAAATATTCCTCTGACAAAGTGTATTTAGAAGCGTTCCTCATGAAAAAGGAAAAAAAACCCTTGTCATTGCCAGAATTTAATTTTTAGAATATAAAGTGATTTCAAGATTGAAAGCATGAAGGTGACTTTTCAAATGCTCTGTGCATAGCTTTTGCTAGTAATTTTCTTCCCCTTTCTCTTTTTTACCTTGGTTCCAGGAATAATTGTAAACTTGGTGTGTATGTCTGTACCAGGAATCATCTCCCTGACTCCCTTAAGCCTCTTGACCTTCCCTGATACACATATCAGGCATGGAATGAACTCAAGCTTGTCTCTGTTTAAATAGGCAAGATCAGCTGTCTTTCTGATAAAAATGGACAAATTTATGGGCACTGCTTTTACTGCTGTGCTTACTTCTAAGTTGTTATGGAAGCCATGTCCCAGAGTGGCATTAGAAGATTATGTCCTAGTGAAGGGACACCTCTTTGAGTCAATCATAGCCTCATTTGGAGTTAGAGATGTGAGTTTCAATCAGTATTTTGGTATATCCTGAAGAGCCCTCAAGTTAGTTCAGAGATTGCTGGTAAAATGAGACTACAATGCGGAAAATATTATGCAGATGATAAGTTCTACTGCTGGCAGACAGCTTCTTTTGTGACATGAAAATGTTTCTTCTCTAGCTTGTAGCAGGTGACTCTCTAAGAAACTAGTTCTTGAGCTCGTATATGTAGAACTACAGAATCAAGGTTTTGGTCCTAGATGTTTTACTTGCCATACTTTTTAATGGTAGGTTGCAAGGTAGGATGACAAACATAAAAAAGCCTCGGTAAAAACACTGGTGGCAAGTCAGACCTGAATTGAGATAAGCATCTTCTTTACCAGGCAGTTTTAATGGTTGAGGAGTACGTGTTTCATCTGTCCTGGAAAACTGAACTGGAGCATCTGTTAATTTCATTAAAACACAAAGAATCATAGGTTATGAAGACAGAAAGAGCCATTATGATAATTTAGGCTGATTTGCTATAGAATTAATTCCTGTCTCACTATGTCTTTTAGAGAAAACAAGATACTATTTAAATTTAAAGTTTGCCAGTAGCAGAGAAGACACCATAACCTGTAGTAAATTATTTCAATAGCAAATTACTGTCATGTAAAAGTAAGTCATAATGTTTTAAAATATGAATTTCTCTAACTTCAATTTCAAGTCCCCAGATCCCATTATTCCTTTGTCACATGGATTGAAGAGCCCTCTATTGCCAAATTCCATTTTCTGCACGGGTACTTGTGGATTGTAATCAGATCCCCCCTTAACCTCTACCTATTAAACAGACTGAGTTTGAATGCTCTTCACTATGGGACACGCATTCCAGTCATTTAATTATATTCCATTTTCTCATTCTTGAACCTTTCATTTAACAGTTGATCTGTGGATATCAGAAGCTGTCTTAGTGTTTTATTGCCCAAGCAGAGATACTGTTGTCTCTCTATTCCTGCTCAGGATTCACCTTGGGTTTACACCCAGGGATTATTTTTATCCTTTTATTTGCACTGCTGAGAGTTCTGGTATACCTGATTATATATCAAGATCTTGATGTCCAAATGTGGATGTTAATGATACCTCAAGTCAGCTAGGTGAACACTTGTACTTTTTCTTTAAAAAACAGGTGATTTTTAAATTTCTCAAGATAGGTTGTGGATTTGGGGTTTTTTAAAAGAAAATTATGTAGAACAGCAAACACTTGCATAGTAATAAAGATTCAGATTGAAGTGGGTCTGTTTCTTTGAAAAGATTAAATTCATAACTCTTGTATCTATTCAACACCCTTCCTCCTCTATTCCCCAAGTCTTCCTTTGTGTTTGCTTTCTTAGTCCTTTCTTTCAAACTTACTCTCAAATCCACCATTGTTAGTGACTTTCTGGGTTACAACTAACTCCATGTAATTTTCTCTAGATCTTTTGAAAGTCTTCTCTCTCATGGATTCTCCAGCTGTGGTATTGGTATGACTAATGAAATACAAGGTAGTCTGCAGCAAACCCCAAATAAACCCTGAGGTGGACCCTCTGGGACCCTCTGGGAGTTTTTCCCTAACTATCAAATACGTGAAGGGAAGGAGATGTAAACTGTACGTGGCTCAGCTGAGAGCTAGAGGCTGCTTATGTGTATGCGAGTGTATTCCTTCTACCAGCAACCTGCAGAGTCTGCTGAAAGGAGATTACATAGTCAAAGGTAGATACAACCCAGCACCAGCCATCAATCATATGTAGGGTATTGTGCTACCTGTCTGCTCCTCTCGTATGTTTAAAGGCTGGATCAAGAGATATTTTAGAGGAGTGTTGATTTGAGCAGTGGTTAGTAGTATCCCACTAGGGCAGATGTCCTATGTTAAGCTCATTAAAGTCACATTCATGCAGGCCTGACATTCTCTTGTCCAACAAAGCAACTCCATACTGGGATGAAACCAGAAATGTAGCGTTGTGCCAAAATTGTATCAGTCAGGGAGTCCTATATGTATATGCTGGCAGAAGGATTCTGTCCAGAGAAGCTCATTTCCAATTACCCTTTTTCCCAGGCTGTCCCTGCAGTGGGACAAGGAGTAGACTCTGCACAGTCTGCTGTACATGTAGATTCATTAAGAACATGAGAAAAGTCCTAGTTGGACTGAAGAAAAGTCAATGCATTTACCCAGTCTTCTGCCTCTAATAGAGGCAAGTGCTATTTAGGGAGAGCATGTGAGCATGGCTACTATCAGTAGTTCATTCCCCTTACACTCCCACAGCATCCACTGCTATTAGGATTATTAGAAAGTCCATCCCTTCCTTTTCTCTTTAATAACAGTTTGTGGCCTTGCTGTCCATTTATCTTTCTGGTTCTTTTTGAGCCTGCTGATGCTCTCTGCTTCCACAACCTCCTGTGGCCGCAAGTTCCACAAGTTCACTATGTTCCCTGTAAATAAGTATGTCTGAAAATCCATTTTAAACTGATATCCTACAAATTTCAGCGAGTGCCTCTAGTTCTATTATTGCTGGATTTGGCAATGAGCAGTTCTACATTCACTTTCTCCATCTTCTGTAGACTTCAATCGTATTTTTTCTCAGTCTTCTCCAAATATAAGGGCCCTAGCCTTTTCAGGCTATCCTTGTAAAGCATCCTGCCACATCCTCTTAATTGTTCTATTTATTTTCCTCTGTACCTTCAGCTCCTCTCTTTCCTTGAGATGCAGAGACAGGACTGCATGCAGTGCTCAGAACTGGTGTCTGGCTGGGGTGCATCTTGTCTGGCAAGAGGGGGAGGCATTAATGCATAGCCTTCCTGAGTCCCTGGAAGGAGTTATATGGTCTGTCTAGTGAGAGCATTCGACATGGTTAATCCGTAGAATGAAACTACTACAGTCCTACAAATTGAAAATATATTTTACTCCTCTTGCAGATATTAATAGACTTGATGTTTTTGAAGTCCGTGCGAGGGTGGAGTGCTTTATTGGGAATTTGAACAAAACAAGCTATTGTGGGTCAATACTGTCCTCTGCTGGGAGGAACTATGGCTTTGTACCATTATTCCAAATGGGAATGAACAGCTGGCTGCTTCTTTCACTCTGATGTAGGGCGTTTTGCCTTTGCAACAGGAAAATGTGATGCTGTGCTTGCTGCACTGGGGAAATTCTCCTTTAATGCTTAGTGAAAGCTGGAAATCCTTTGCTTACTACAAATGTGTTGAATTGTGATTTCATTTATTTTTCATCCTGAGGTCACCTACTTTAGAAGCTTATCCCTCATTCTGTCCCTCATTTGCCTTTTAATATTTACTGCACACTCAATTCTCTGACTTTTCTGTCCTATTTGTAGAATTAACAATGCATATCTCCATTCCCTTCTCTTTTCATAGCAAATTGCTGACAACTCATCCTGATAGCATTTTGAAAGCAGAAATCAAATGTGTGTTCATGTATATGCTGTATGTAATAGACACAAAGTATTTTAAAATAATAACTCCTTAGAAGAAATCAGTCTGCAGTAGTGTCACACAACATGAATTAAATCAAAATTGTGCTAGTTGCAGAAATGCTTTTGCTTGCTTGTATGTGCGAGCTCTGGGTTTACGAAGCATGGAAGGTGATTGAGAGGAAGTACAGTTTACAAATATTTCAGTTTTGTGCCTTCTTCAGTCCCTGCCTCTGTGATAATGGCATGGAGCAGAGAGTAGTGCTCTTTGCAAGGAATTAATTCTGTACCTGTGAAAAAGAGAAGGGTAGAAGGTCTGGACTCCTGAGCAGCCCAGGCATGCTCAGTAGTGCTTGCTTGTTTTGGACTCTTCTCTCGGCTAATTTCCATCCACGTAGCAACACAGAGTCCAGAGTTCTGGTTGTTAACTGAGAGGGAGTAAGAGTCCAGGCACTGGATATATACAGGCTTTTATGTGTTAGCATAGAGAGTGTAAGTTTCTTGAAGTGAGGGTAAGCTATGAAGCTATCTCCATAGCAAGTTTGTGCCTGTAGTGATCTAAGATTTCTTGGTCGGAGAAATTTTAAATCTGTTTATTTTTTTCTTGTAGCTCTTCAGAAGCCACAGGGCAATCACCAACAGTTACAGCAACTTGCTTAAATTTTTTTGCATCTCTCTCCTGGTAGTTGAGTGCTGTTATAGGAATAATAGAGAAATGACAGTGGTGGTACAGAGTTCCCTGCTGTGGCTAGCAGAGATGGACATGGAGGTTACACTTTGTTATGTATTTTGTATGAGATTTATGCAAATATAACAGCATGATACCAGAAACACACTGTATTTTATGTACAAAAGCTTTTACAGCAAAGTGGGCTAGTGGTAGAGTTAATTGTTTTCACTGTCCTTCAGTTAAATGTTCTCTTCTGCCTGTTTATCTGATCTATAGACATCACAAAGCACCCGTTGCTGTAATTTCTATACATGCTTCTGGTTGTGCTCCCTCCCCCTGTCATCATGTCAGACTCTTAACATGGTCTCCTTTCTGCTCTCCACTGCCTTTTGGGAGAAGTTTGTCTCCGATGGCTGAAAGTAATTGGGGTATTTGTACTGTATGCAGGATTGATGTATGATATTTTTCCTTGTGTCTGGCAGGTTGTTTATAAGAATAATGACATTCGTCTGGAACTGTCTCGCTTGGCACGGATTGGTGATACTAAGATGAAGATCTACGGGGAAGTGAAATTTGTATGTGAGAATGTGGCTACACTGGATCCCATCAGCTTTGAGACACCTGAGGCATATATTAGCCTGCCTAAATGGAATACCAAAAGGATGGGCTCCATCTCGTTTGATTTCCGAACCACTGAACCCAATGGACTGATCCTTTTCACCCATGGCAAGCCTCAGGAGAGGAAAGATGCCAGGAGCCAGAAAAATACAAAGGTAGACTTCTTTGCAGTTGAGCTTCTAGATGGGAACCTCTACTTGCTGCTGGACATGGGCTCTGGTACTATTAAGGTCAAGGCCACCCAGAAGAAAGCCAATGATGGAGAGTGGTATCATGTGGATATTCAAAGAGATGGAAGATCAGGTAGAGTGATGACTTTATCTTAAGTAGATTCATCTTTCAGATCCAGACTTAGGGCTGTATATTAATTCTCAGAACCTTCAAAACCTGTTAGATACGAGTCACCTTCTTACAGAAACTTAGTGTTACTCCAGTGATGTTTATCCAGCAAAGCAAAGATGTGACTGCTAGGTTTTCATTAAATGTTTGGATAGCACATCACAGAGGCAGTCTATCAATATTTTATTCACAGTCTTCAGATATTCTGGACCTTTGTCTGCAATTACAGACATAATTATAGTAATGACTTCTTTGTTGGCCATTGTAAGGTTTAAGATCCTTCAGAACAATTATTATTTAGTTCTTGGTTTGAGAAATTCTCACTGATCTACTTTGGGTTTCTGTTCAGAAATAAACTTAGTAGAAACCAAATGAAAACTTACTGCTGTGATCTAATATTACCATCTTCTCCTGGATCTAGTGTCTCTAAAGAATAGAGGTTTGAGAACTTGTCATGAGGAAAATAAAAGTAATGGGCACAACCAATTTCAAAATTATTGTGACAAATAAACATTATCATCCTGTTCTGTATCCTTTATTACCTTGTAGTTTTCAGATAGGTTTCTTTACTCTCTTGGATGCCAAGTTCTAGTCATAATATCTGAGTCAGTATTCAGTGGATATTCCTTTTTTTTCCTCACAGCTTCTCATTTTCAAAAATGTGTTTATTTCTAATAATATAGCTACCATGCAATTACTAAGAGATACTTTGTTTCTAGTGCTGGATATCAAGCTAACATTCTCGTGATGTACTCTGAAATTGTGTAAGGAAGCAAAATGATCAAATACTGTAACTTCATCTTGAAAATATGTGAGCCATTGTACTTGAATTCTTCCTGAACCATTGGGATATCAAAGTCTGACCTTGTATCCCTTCAAAGAGAATTTTGATTACATTTGCAAGTAGATTTGGGATTTGTCTGGTGATCTTCAGATGATACCTTTAGGTCCCTGATTTTATGTTTCCAGTTGCTGAATGCCATCAGTAGAGAGAATGCAGTGCTAGAATTTGCTTCCTGTGAGTTTTCAAAAGAGCTGACTTTGAGATACCATGCAAAGCCTAGCTGTTTGAACAGGTCTTTGCCTGAAGCTATTTGTTTCTTTGATGATGTGAGGACTTACTTTGTATTTGGCATGGCACTCTACTAGGACTTAGCATGTGTGATTATTTATTGCTATCTCCTAAAGACATCGATAGGAACATTTTATAAAGGAAGCCATAAATAAATAAATGGAGCTTTGATTTCTTTAGAATTGCTAAAATTTAATTAACTTCCAAGGATAAACTCAATTAGTTGCGTTCAGTCCTGCCTTCAGTTTTGCTTACTCACTTGGTGACTGGTCTCTGGAGAGGCAGCTGCAGAAGAAGAAACAGAAATGACACTAAGCTCTCCGCTAAGAAAGTTTTTAGAAACCTAGGAAGAGGGATACATGTTAATTTGGACTAGGAGGGTGTGAGAGACAGCATTGCTACTTGGTGGATTGGACTATAGGACTGACTCTTTTCTCATTTGGCAGGGGGATTTATAATGTTCTGAACACTGATTAGAGGCAACAGATTTTTAATTAAAAGCACTTTGCTTAACAAGAATGAACACATTCGTATGTTTTTATCTTTTTTTTTCTTTTTTCCCTTTTTTTGTTTTTTAATTGCATTTTCTGCTGCTGCTGAATAATGGGTTAATGGTCCTAGTGACTGGTGTCTTGCCTCCCTAAAAAAACAGGATACTGGCATTGATTTCTTCCCACCGTGCCTTTAGCAAGCATCAACCGCTCTTACCCGTTGGTACTTTTGGTAGGTGTGAGAAGGAAGTTCGGAATCTTTTCTTGTTTAGTCCTTGGCTTTTCTCCCATGTGTGGACCAGAGAATGATAACAGCTTGGAGATTTTTTTTTATATATATATATATTTTATTTTTTTTAAATGTGGATGCCTATCATCAAGAAACTGAATTGAAGTAATGAATTTACTTCATGTAGGCTACAAAACAGCCTTTTGGGTTTAATGAGCTAGTGACCTAGAGGTTCTGATTCTCATTACTAAAGAAGCCAGGCCTTTGCTAGGTGTCATTTCCTTACTTCTTCTTCCCATTTCTGTAACAGTCCAAAACTTCAGGCTCTGCTGAGCTTAGTAAAATAGCCTAAAAATAAAAATATTCACTACTGCAATGTACTAAGGCAAGGCAAATGCTGGGGAATCATGGCAGTCATGCTCAAATAACCTCTGGCACCTCTTGTCCCTTTAGGCTTTGTGTATGCTTTGGTCTGTGTTGGCTGCCAGAGAAACAAAAGCTGCTTTTTTTCTCTACTGTGACAGAAGCTGAGTGTAGACATGGACACCTAGTGTCTTGTAACCTTTCTGTCCTTGGGGAAAGCTCCTACAAAGTGTCCGCAAAACCTGTCATAGTTTTTAGCTGGGGAACACTGAGCATGTTACACAAGACAATGTTTTTGGCTGGTCATTGGCTACAAAACACACATGTTGTCCCACCCACTCAGACACTAAAAATCTTACTGGAGGGTTTGGTCTATGGTTGAATCAGTGCACTGCTTTGAATACCAGCTCTGCCCTCAGTAACTGGAGTCTTTTGGTCTGTTTATTCTTTAGCCCTGCACAAAGTGCCTAAGGGACTGAAAATGAGATGCTTAGATGCTTCTGATTTCTCAGGATGGGATTTGATCTACCTAAACAGAGTTGCAAATGTCGGATTTGAGTGAGCAAAACAAAAAAAAAAAGTATGTCAGCTTATGTGACTGCTCCTTCCTAGGGTCAGTTCAGAATTCCTCCATCTCAGCAGCTTGGTCTTAAAAGTGCTGTGCATTTGAACTAGTACCATTACTAGTTCTATCTACACCATACTAGTACTAGTATTCTGCCCTAGTGAGGCCACACCTGGAGTATTGTGTCCAGTTCTGGGCCCCACAGTTCAGGAAAGACATGGAACTGCTTGAGAGAGTCCAGCGCAGAGCCACTAAGATGATCAAGGGAGTGGAACATCTCCCGTATGAGGAAAGGCTGAGGGAGCTGGGTCTCTTTAGCTTGCAGAAAAGGAGACTGAGGGGTGACCTCATCCATGTTTACAAATATGTAAAGGGTGAGTGTCAGGATGATGGAGCCAAGCTTTTTGCAGTGACGTCCAATGATAGGACAAGGGGCAATGGATGCAAACTGGGGCATAGGAGGTTCCATGTGAATATCAGGAAGAACTTTTTCACTGTGAGAGTGACAGAGCACTGGAACAGGCTGCCCAGAGAGGTTGTGGAGTCTCCTTCACTGGAGACATTCAAACCCCGCCTGGATGCATTCCTGTGTGATGTACTCTAGGTGACCCTGCTCTGGCAGGGGGGTTGGACTAGATGATCCTTCAAGGTCCCTTCCAACCCTAGAATTCTGTGATTCTGTGATACCATCTTACAGGAATAGTTGCAGGGTACAAAACACTGGCAGAAAGTTTAGTTTGCTGTCTAGCCTATTTCCTTCCATTATCTCATGCTCAAGTTTTATACATCTCCTTGGTATCCAGTATTTCTTCTCTTTTGGAAGGGTTTCCTTACCTTCATGGCTTTTGTAGCAGCTGTCTGGAGCTCAGCCCTCCAGTATTCTGGCTTGTTCTAGTCTTTTGAGTAGTATGTGCTCCACATGCTGCTTTTGAGGAATAACACCAGAGATGCTGGAGGGGGGCTCTGATCCTGTGGCTCTGTGACATGCTGCCTTTGCAACTGTAGGTGTATTGTCACATCTTCTCTTTTCTTACTTTGTAAAAGGGAAAATGTCTGCAGTGCTGCAGCTTGTTTTTACAAAATGATTCATCAAGTAAATGTGGTTCTCTTTGAGCCTTTAATTTGTAACACCTCTGTTGCTTCTGGCATTCTACTGCCTCTGACAGTATTCTTAAATTATTACTGAACATCACACATATGAAATAGCTCGTGTCTGTGTCATACGTGCTGTTCTTTAAGAAGACACCTATTACAACTGAAGGAAAAGTGTGTGTACATGACTGCACTTTCTCAGAGACAGAAAATAGAGCTAACTCTATTAACTAAACTCTCCCACCTTATCGTAGGGGTGTATGATAAAAATGCAATGATGTGGAATTAATCTTAAAGCTTGGATAGTTGTATCTGAGAACAATCTTAATGACAAGGCAATTGGATGCGATGATTTATAGCTAGGGAGAGTGAATTTGCTGATTTTTAGCTGGGCGGCTGGTGGGCAGATGTCCCTATCATGAAAGCTGCTGAATGTTCGTCTGGAGAGTATGCTGCTCTGGGGTGTGAGATGTGCAGTATGTTCCCTGTTTTTCTTTGGGTGCGCTGTCTGACCTTAAACAAGTCATTTTGCTTCTCTGCACCCATTTCATGTGTTCTGATTACATTTCTGTATTATATTTTCTGATTATTTTATGTGCTGGGACAATTTCTTGAAATATATAGGAATACAGTATGCCCACTTCTTGCCTGGAGCATATGGAAGCTACTACGCTTTTAATAATAATGTTCTTCAGATAGAACCTTTATCTTTCTCTACCTCAATTTCCCTGTTTGTAAAATGGAAGTTAGAATACTTCTGGAGATTTCTAGTCCAAGCTCTACTGAAATCTAGGCTTTCTTCAGGGTCGTGTCCATTTGTGTATTGAATGCCTTCAGGATAGTGATTCCACAACCTCTCTGAGGGGTCTGTTCCCATGTTTGTCTGCCCTTATGGTGATACATGTTCCTTTCTATGGAGTTGGAGTTTCCCTTGCTGCAACCTGTAATCAGTGTCTTTGTCACTGCAAGTGCACGCTGCTGACTCATGTTCAAATTGTTGTTCGCCATCTCCCCAAGTCCTTTTCTGCAGAGTTGTTCCTTAGCCAGCTGGTCTCCAGTCTGTACTTACGTGTGAGGTTATTCTGCCCCAGGTGCAGGACTTTGTGTTTATTGTTGATTTACATCAAACATTTCTATCAGTCCTTTGCTTCATCTTGTAAAGTTTTCTTTGAATGGTATCCCCATGCTTCCTCCAGTGCATCAACCATTCTCCCCAATTTGATGTCACCTACAAACTTGGTGTAGGTCTACTAAGTTCCATCATCCAGGTCCAGCGTTGGAGGTACCGGAGAAGTGTTTTCTGGAAGAGCTATGTAGTATGAATTAATAAACTTTTACTTATCTTTTTTTCTCTCCAGTCCTGATACCATCAAACTCCTGTATGTTCTCAGTAAGTCTTTGCTTTGCTGGATGAATGCCACTGAATAATGCTCGGTTTTTACATGTTACTATTTAGCCATTACATGGTTATGCTTGTGACCTTATAAGTTGGGATGCAGACACATGATGATCAGTCACTGCCTGGAAGTACTTACAGCCTGTGGTTCAAGAGGAAAGAGGCCTGTGTGGGAGACACCGTCTCTGTTAGGAGGACATTGGGTAGGGAGGAATCTCTCCTGCACTGAACCTTAAACCTCACTCAGTTATTGGAAAAAAATGAACTAGGCTGAGGCTGTAAGTGTTGATGTCTTGTTTTCCTCTTCATTTAGGTACTATATCAGTGAACAGCAGACGCACCCCATTCACTGCTAGTGGGGAGAGTGAGATCCTAGATCTGGAAGGTGACATGTACCTTGGTGGACTGCCTGAGAACCGGGCAGGACTCATCCTTCCCACAGAGCTCTGGACTGCAATGCTGAACTACGGCTATGTCGGCTGTATCCGAGACTTGTTCATTGATGGACGAAGCAAGAATATCCGGCAGCTGGCAGAGGCGCAGAATGCCGCAGGAGTCAAGTCCTCCTGCTCCCGCCTAAGCACCAAGCAGTGCGACAGCTACCCGTGTAAGAATAATGCAGTCTGCAAGGATGGCTGGAACCGCTTCATTTGTGACTGCACTGGCACCGGCTATTGGGGTAGAACGTGTGAGCGAGGTAAGCTGCTTTTTCTGACCTTGGTTACACAGAACTGAAGGTGTTCAGGAGAACTAGAACAAAATCCAGTGTTTCCATGAGACTTTCCCATTCCCTTGTTGATCTTCCCAGTGCAAAGTTCCAGTTCCCACACTAGGAAAGCTTTCTTCTCTGCTTGCTTACTTCCAGTCTTTTCCACGTTCATTTTATAAACTTACCTTCTTCATATGCCACTTCACTGCCTAAGCCTTCTGAAGATCTTGTCAGGTTACAGTTTCTTTGGCTGAGTATGGTTTCTCTCCTAAAGCAGGAAATGCTTCTGCACGTGAGAAGTCTCAAGCAAATTACTAGAAACAGTACCACGTGTGAACTTGAGTTATGGAGATTTTTCTTGTAAAAGTACAGATGATGGATCCCAGTCTTTTTTTTTTTTTTTTTTTGCATTGTAGGATTTCCTTGATGGCTGCTTATGGATAAAGCCAGCTAAAGGCAAATCTTTAGGAGGTGGTGAGAGATTCTCTGCACCTTATTCTTACTCATTCTGACTGGTGATTTAAAGACATGATCGAAAATGTGAGGAACAAGTAATGCTGGTACAGGCAGGCAAAACATACATGTTCTAGGCCACATGGAAAGGAATTTACTAATGTAAGATATCTGAGCTGTGTATTTCTCAATACCAGGTGGTTTCATAAATTGTTGTTATTATTATTGTGCTGGTGCCACCCTCAGAATGAAGTAGATGAGTGGTTTTTTAAAAAAAAAGATGGAGCTAATATCACTTAGAAAATACTCCCTAAAGGGTGTTTCTTCTATTGAAATCAATGTTTCTGTTAATATTTGGCCTTAGCACTGTGTTCCTGTTGAACTGCACTCACGGTACATCCAAGAATTAACTGTAAACCATTAGCAGAGTCTTAGGGCTTTCAGCTCCTCCTTTCTATTACCTTATTTGGCACCATGGCCTAATGGTTATAGTATGTGTCTTAGAATTGGAAATCCAGATATTTTTGAGCTTCTGCCATAGATATTTGAGAAGCTCCTTTTTGACTCCATGTCCACCTTGTGCATTTTTTAATACTGATCATAGTATCATGCCACTTATGAGAAAGAACATGAAAATTAGGTACGGTGCGTAAAATATTAGGCAGAATTGAAATTTGTAATTCATTCATTTTCCAGAGGATTTTTTTCTTTACAGGAAGTTTTTGTTAATGACCGAAATTCTTCCTATAGACCGGATGGGGTTTTTAGATTTTACAGCACAACATTCATAAAGCTTCTCACAGTCAGCAATTTGTAGCATGCTGCCCTAGGCAGCAATAGCAGTTAATTGCCAGTGGTCCTTAAAACAGCTGAAGCATCAACACTGCCATCCATGCTGTGAGGACATGGGTGAAAATGTAAGATTCATGGCTATTGAGTATGCCACTGTCTCTCTTATAGACTACATTGGATTAGAAAATTCTGGAAAACACCCATTTTTTCTCAGCCACAGCCTTGGGAATTCTTTTGGCCAATTGTTGTGTGATTAGGTTTTGGATAGACATGATAAGAAGAAGCACTACCATAAATGCATTGTTTCCTCAAAAAATGGCACATGTGCTTGCCCTTGGTCTTTATTTAGCATTAGGAGTGACCAGCTCTGTGATTCTGGACTTTCTGAACTCTCTCGTCCATCTCCTGGACCTGGCTGTCAGAAGAGAATCCAAAGCTAACCCATGAAGTAAAGAACAGGATTAATCTCATGTACCTTTAGATATCTGTGGTGTTGGCTTTTACTCCTTTTATTATCAGTGAAAAAAAATCAGTATGTTTAGAGCATGTAAGCATTTTTATTTAGGGTAAATGGTTCCCAGTTCTGGTCTGAGATCCATAACTTGGCTGTGCTCTGGCCAGCATCAGTATGATTAAGAAAGATACATGTATGAATGCATGTCTAACAATGTGGGAACTTGAGGTTCTAATAAGTATGTATTAGATACAGAGCATATTTAAGGTTAACAAAACAATGATGTCATAGTTCAGGACAACACAAAAAAAAATGTATGCAGAGGTCCTAATCCTGAGAAACCCATTTTGTCTGTAACTAGAAACCACTTTACTGGTTTAGGCACAGTGTCAGGCAAAACATGGCTTTCGTGACTGAGGTTCCTTGGCAATATGAGAAGCAGCTCACAGGGAATAAATATTTGTAGACTGGATACATGAAAAAGGTTGTGCAAATTGAAGTGTATTTGATTCCACATTTATTGTGGTGTTACATAGCAGCCACATACTGCTCTGATACAGCTACTTGATATCAGATGAGTGCAATAGTGCACAGTGATTTTGCCTCCATGAACAACAGTATTGCAGGCTACCAATGATATTTTTCATTCCCATGGTCTAACACCCAAGGATTATTGCAAGTCCAGACTTCAGCTGGCCTGTGATCCAAATACTCTTGGAAGGAGAAAAGCTGAGACAGAGACTGGGAAAGGAATCAAAGTGATGCCATGGCATGATGGCACTTCTGCATAGTGACTAAAGAGCTGCCACAGGACTTGCGGGGGAGCCAGGCTGGTGCATAAGGAGAGGAATGAAGAAGGAGCAGGCTAGCTCTTTTAATAAGAGACAGCTACTGATCTGCTTTTCCACTCTGCTGTTATCTGAGAAGAGCTGTCTCACTCACTTGTGTTAAAAGTGTGTTAAACACTCAGTTGTGTTAAAAGAGAGGAGTGTACCTCTTGGAAGGGGTTTGCAGCCCAAGATGTAGGGTAAAGGGTTAAGGGGCAGGGGAGCCTGGGATAAAGAATCTTCTATGCCTATTTGCTACCACCAAAATCGTTATCTGGCTCATGGAGGATGGTGTACTACTTCGCTGTGGTAACAAAGTACCTCCTCACAACTCCTGGACTTTTCTGAAAAGGACCCCAAAGCCCTGGCATTAAACAAGCAGAAGGAGGAGAATGTGTTTTGTATTCACATTAGCTATTTTCTGTAGCTGCAGTGAAAATGCCGTGGTCTCAAAAAAGTGCATGCAGTCTGTTCTCCTGCAGATCCTGAAAGCTCTCTGCGTGCTTTCGTTCTACTGAAACACTCTGAAAGGGACTGCAGAGGGCAAAAGCCCAGGAAGGACACAAATCAAAAAACATCTGAAAATCAGATTATTTTAGGCCAATGAAAATCAAGCGTTGTTGATCACTCATTTTTTAATGCTTTCTCCTACTTAATTACCTCGACTGCAGATTGTGTTTGGTTTGGTGTGTTGTTTTTGTTTTGGTTTGGGTTTTTTTTTGTTTTATTAAAAGGTATATCCTGATAGAATTAGAAAAGGTAAGTTGGTGTAAGACTGCTGGCCATTTAAGAATCAAATAAAAGACACTGAGGTTTAGATCTTAAACCTTTGAAGCGAACTGCTCACAACTGGGCACAGCCTGAATCCTTCCAGGTAAGGAACAAAAAAGTGTTGTTCCAGTCTCTTCCTTCTGCTGAGCTACACCCAGTGTTCATTGCAGCAAGACAGCGATACCCCACTCCAGTTCTTCTCCCAGGGGCTGGAACCAGTGTCCCTTCCTGTTTGGGTTTGCTCACAGATGGATGATTAATACCCTGAGCAAACCAGGCTTTTTCTTGTGTTTTGTGGCATGCTGTTTGTAAACAGCAATGTACCTGCTGTTGGCAATGCTGATGTTGAGTGTAGGGCGACACATTTTATTATCTGCCAAGTACCTTTATAGCAATGTTTGCTAAGAACAGTTTAATGACAATACACATCTGCCATTATGTATGCAATAAACAGAGATGTTGTAAAATTACTGGTAATAAGAAAAGCTACAAAATCATCTACTATGTGGTTAAAGTGCTGCATACTTTGCTATCTCAAGCACAGGTAGCAGCATAGATTCCTTTTTTATTTTAGTGAAGATGTTTGATGATGATTACATATTTGAAAGTTTGTTTAAAAAAACATAAATACGTTGATACTTTTTGGACTGTCCAGACCTTCTGAGTCTGCAGTGTAATACTATACAACTGATCATTCCTGAAGATACTGGACACATTAGGAGAAAAGCCTTTGCTGTAGTGTTTTAATGCTTTTAATCCCTGCTGGTTCTTGAATATTCAAAGACTTTAGGAAAGTCAAAACATCAGAATAATTTTTGTGATTTCATGAGATAAAGTAAAACGTGTTAGAAATCAGAAGGTCCGTTCTAGAGTTTATCTGTTCATTGACTTACTAGTACCGGATAGGTCCTTATTGTATGATTTCCCAAAATGTCTCCAAACTGCAAAAAAAAGATTCCATCTAAATTTAGAAAATAGTTCACACGATCCCTTCATACCCATTTCAATTCATTCCTCACTAATTTTACAGTAAAATCTCCATTAAATATGATCTGAGGCATGTTAGCTTCTGCTAGGGGCATTTGTGTGAGAAGTTCGTTTTCTCACTTGCCATTTGTAACCCCTGTGGCTGTTCCCTCTGTGGCTGGCCCAAGCAGCTACTACTGCAGTATATGCTGTATACAATTTGTCTGCTCAAGAAACGCAGGCCTGGGATTTCTGCACTTAGCTCCATCATATCTCTCCCTAATGAATAGGTGTCAGAGCACAAGGCTATTGTTGGTTGCATAAGTGCTGGATTATTCTACTGTATTAGACTTTCATGTATCCTCAATCTCTGCATGCTTTCCTTGCCTTCCATGGGGTAACTTCTGTTCTAACATCCAAACATGAGGTGATGTGCTAGCTCCAGTAAGGACAGTGCATCCAAGGTGGGGCTTGTAAGGGACGAGGAACAATATGAGAGAACAATTTCTGAGTCTCTCACTTCTGTGGATTTATAAATCCTTTTATAAATTTATAAATTTGTGATCCTTTCCATGAATCACAACTTTATTGTCCATAGACATACATCTATATTTAGTTAAAAGCCTCTCTGAATATATGTTGTTTCCAGGACAAGTGATGGCATTTGTTGCCTTGTAATGCCTTAGTGATATCCTCAGTACAGAAACCTGTGCAGTTAATTCTGCAGTCAGGGTGATTACATCTTTTTGGGAAAAGATCATTTCATGGTCTTTAGGCTGTTGCACTTTAGCTTCAGAGAGTCCCATTAATGTGACAATCTCCAACAGCATCTGCTGAGCAGCTGGAAAACCATATAAAACTCAACTGATTGTCTCTCCTATATTTTATAATGACACGGGTATGATTTTTTATCTGTATATTCTTTCCTGTTTCTTCATCCTGTCTCCATCATCATATGATCTTGATCTTTAAGGCCACTCCTGCCTTCCATGCTGTATGTGTTAGTACTCCAGGTGCTCTTTATCTCATCTGAATATGGTAATTGATGGCACAGAAGAAGATAATTTCTGCTGTTTTTCTCTAAAATTCTGTGTTTCTGGCTGTTTATTGCTGAGTGTAGCTTTCACAAGGCCCTCCCAGTTCAAGAAATATGATTATCCAAAACTGTATTAGATTTTGTGCTACTGTCAGCTTCTGTAAAGAGCACTTGAACAACAAAAAAGCTGTTGATGGGGAGATGAGTAAGAACATTTGGTTAATGCTTTTAAGCATCTTATACTTTTGTTAGTGTAGGCCTCTTCTACAGGACTAATATTGTAGTGGCATATTTGTTTATCTGCTGGTTTATAAATGGCAACTCAGAACAATGACTTCTCCTTAATGCAAGCTGTAAAATATACCCTATCTATAAGGCAAGGCACAATGCTGCTCAGATAATTCTCAGATTAGAGGACAGCTTGCCTTAGCAGGTCAGTTTTGCCTGAATCACACTGTATCAGGGGAAGGTAGAATTTACTAAAACTTGGACGGTGATAAGTCACCATGAAGAAAGGAAATACATTTTCACCTTCTCATTCTAGCTTTCCTAGGTAACGCCCAGCAAGACATAGAATTGGATGTTACATATATGATCCAGAGTGCTTACTTTGAGTGTGCACCATGTCTGTTGTGATCTATCAGGTGTCTAGAGATGAACTGATTACACTGGGTGCAAGAGTCTCTTCAGACTACATGGTATCTTTGAGTCTTTTATTGCTCAGTGGCTGATCTCAGTCCCTGTGGCTTCATACCTCCCTTCCTTTTCATACCCTTGAATCAGACTAGTTTGTGTTTCTGCTGAGACTGCCATTTGTCCTTACAATTAATGGGAATATCTTGATGGAAGTGGCCAGAATGAAGTAGATTCATTTGTCATGAAAAATTATTTCCAATATTTAAAATTACTATATAGAACTTGGAGATGTTATCTGCGAAATTAGCTTTCTCTATCTCTCAGCTTTGCCCAGTCAAAGCTGTCAAGGTGAAAGGCAGGCACTGGTACAGTGCATTTTCTGTCTCATTTCTTTTTCTCTATTCATCTCAGGGTGAGAGGAAAGACTTGACATTCATGATGCTCCCTTAATTGACTCTCTCTCTATGTGGAGATAGGCAGTTGCCCCTTGGACACTTTGATTGATTGGATGAGGCTATTATGCGATACAGAAAGGATATGCAAAAGCACAGCCATCACCACAAGTGTGGAAGGGTCCTACTTGATAGTGTATATTGACTCGCCCAGATCTTCTTGGTTTGTCTGCCTTCTTTCATGTGTGGTTAATCCACAGAATAGCTCACAGGGTGGTCCTGTTGAATGCACCACTGCTAGGTACCAGGCTCAAAGGTATGGCTCTCCAGAGGAAAAACATTTTCACTCACTCTGCTAAAGGGTCTGAGAATGCGTAAAGAAAGGATAATTTTCATTATCTTGATTTCATTCCATACCAGCATCCTCATTTTTTTCTGGGTAATTGAGACAAAGGAGGTCAAAATTCAGAGATAAGGTGGAGAAGAGGGAAACTGTATCCTGATAAATCCAATCTTAATGTTTCCGAGAGTTTCAGAGTGACTTCCTGCTTTGTGATGATTACAGGTGGTGTGTAGGTGGATAGGTAAAATGTAAAATTTGGGAGATAGACATCGCATTAATGCAAAAGTCAACCCACTGAAGAGACACAGCAGCAGGGAGGAGAGACCAGAAAAGCAACCTCATAGTAAGTGCTGTTGGTCTCACGATGCTTCCATTTTTTATGCCTTGCACTTGTTTCTGAAGTTCTTCCTGTTAAGACAAAGTCCTCTTGTGGCCAGCCTGGGCCCTTTGGGTAGGGGTTTCCTACCATCCTAATCTAATGTTCTTGTGAGCAATTTAGCATTTTTCCATTTCTGAACAAGGGAAAATTGTAATCCTTCACGTTGAGATAATGCTAAAGGGAGCAGAAGGACAGGGCAGGTGGGAGGGGATTACTGTTGGAAGTTGTATCAAAGCACGAGAGTTTAGGATCCAAATGGAGTCGTGATGTAATCAGACTTTTAAATCTGACTACCTCAGTACCTACAGGCCCCATTTCAAACTGCTGAGAAAAGAAAAATGCTGTATTTTAAATAGTGAATTTTTATCCACTACCTTTCATTAAATGAGTAAAAATTGAAAATGACAATTCAGCCCTCAGCTGAAAAGTATGTTAGATTGACAGCTCTGGGAGTCCTAGGCTTGTGCTTAGAATGAAAAATACACACAGAGTAGCTATCCTGTATATACCTTGTTCATCTCTTGGGGGAATATTTGCATTAGATATTAGAAGGTAGTTCAGTCTTCCTGACCTGCCTGATCTTTGGTAGAGCTGCAAAGTAGAGTGGTGAAAGAAGGAACTCCTATAGCTCTGGTTTCCTCTCTGTTGCTTGTATGACTGCTAAAAACAGAACAAGCCATGAAACAGCTTAGTGCACCCAGCCCAGGGAACAGAGCAAGGGTTTTTGAGCTGAGCAGGACAAAATGGAGTTTGTGCTGCATATATCACCTGCCACGTTAGCACAAGATTTCCCCCTGAAAAAATGATTGGGAAAAAGCATGTGCTTGCTGAACAGTGAGAAGGAAGCAAGAATACAGAAACCATTTTGTAGGGTTTTTTGTTTTGTTTTTAAATCTCTGTCATAAATGTTTGTGACTGAAGTGAAAAATGAGGTCAAAGGAAAGACTTTTGACATATTAAGAAATAACAAAAGATCTAGATCCTTACACTAACCTCAGTGTACAGGATCTGGTCCCTAGATGTGAAAGCCTAACAATTCAGTGGAATTCATGGAAGCATCCAGGTTTTCACCATTTTATTACCATCTCCCCAATGAAGTTCTCTTCTGTTGCAGTCTGGCTTTTTGATGTGGACACCAGAAGTCACTGCTACTCCACTTCCACTGGTCAGCTCTGATGTCCAGTTTGTGCAAATCTCCTTTATTCTGCATTTGCATTTGATTGTTCTGTCCTCTTGGAGGACTGGCCAGTGCTGAACTTTAGCCTTTCCCTCTGTCAGATGTTACTAGAGGATGATTTAGCACTGCAGCCAAGGTGCTTGCCTCAAAGCTATGTTTTTAATAATTCCAACTTTATTTCTTGTTGAACACAGTGGTCAGCTGAGAATGTGGGTAAAGTAAGGCCCAGGTAATATCTGGCAGTTCACTTTTCACCAGTCCCAGTCTGATACTGAAAGCACCACTGTGGTGTGAAGATGCTGCTATTAGCCACCTTGGTGAAGGGGGTTGGAAATTGTTCAGCGGGATGGAGATTCACTCCTGTCCTGGTCTGTCACCCTCCTTTTTAGTGAGGCAACTTCACAGTTCTGTATCTTGTTCAAACACTTGGATGCCATTCCCCTAAGCCTGCCAGGTTCCTTCTGCCAACTCACCTTCCAGTCCGATCAAATTTCACTTGCCTGTCTGGTGCAGAAGAGCAAGGAGTGTCCTGGAAGGTTTCTTGGGATGTGGGAAAAGGGGACAAGGGAAGGAATGAATAGAGCTTTGTCAAACAAAAGGCTGGTGTCTTGTGTCATTTTATAGCCTGCAACCTTTTTGGGTAAAGCAATTAGACAAAACAAAAAGGATTAGAATAAAGAGAACCAGAAATGATTTAACATGCTGTTTTTTAAATGTCTTGCTTTGATTTTGCTTTATCTTTTAATTTTTTATTTAAAGTCAAAGGCACTTGTGCTGCTTTAAAAAAATCAAAACATAAAGGAACACCACAAATAGCCATGTCGAAGAGTAATGAATCCAGCAGACAGAAGGACTTGTGTCCAAATAAAAAAGGCAGAAAAGTGTAGGCTGAAATTGGTATTGACTGTGCAATGTGCATAGTGCTAATGGACCTGCAGAAGAAACAAGAACATTGCAGCCATAAAGTGAAAACCTGGTCTGCTATGAATACAGATGAGGGTGGGAAAGACAGTGCTTTTATGGGGCTGCTTTTGCATACATGGCCTCTTGAGCTAACCTGCTTATAAAGTCAGAGTGACAGGATGTAGATTAGCAATCAGCATCCTCATTTAGCTGTTTCTCCCCAGGTTGATTTACACTGCTGTGATTTCTCTTTTCTTTTGTCTTTTCCTGCTGGCTGGTGACTTGTTGAGTCCATCTATTCTCTTTTACACTGATGGTTGTTTATTTTTTTTGTTGTTTGTTTGGGGGTTTTTTTGGTGGGGTTTTTTTTTGTGTGTGTGTGTATTTTACTTTTTTTTCCTGAAAGAAGCCATGAAAGTTAAAAAGCTGGTCATTTACTCTTCTTTGTTTGTCTATGTGTGTTTTGCCTAGAGTTCATACCCTAGTCTGTGCCACCAGCAAAGCCTCAGTCAGTAAGTCTTCCAGGAGAGGCAGCTTTGAAACAGCTTCCATGTCCCTTCGGCTGAGAGTTAATTTTTCCCAGACACCTCATCACTCAGATTAGGAAGGGATATTGGCCTTTATCCACTTGATCAATGTGCTCTGTCAAAGCACTGATCAACAAAATCCTATTAAAACTGTGTAGCACCCATAGCCTTCATAGAATCATAGAACATGCTGAGTTGGAAGGGACCCTCCAGGATCATCAAGTCCAGCTCCCGTCCCTGTGCAGGACACCCCAGCAGTCACACCATGTGCCTGAGAGCATCATCCAAACACTTCTTGAACTCGGTCAGGCTTGGTGCTGTGACCACTGCCCTGGGGAGCCTGTTCCAGTGATCTATCACCCTCTGGGTAAAAAACCTTTTCCTGATATCTAACCTAAACCTCCCCTGATTCAGCTTCCTGCTGTTACCCCAAGTCCTGCCATTGGACACAGGAGTGAAGAGATCGGTACCTGCCCCTTCTCTTTTCCTGGTAAGGAAGCCATTGATGGCAATGAGGTCACCTCTAAGTCTCCTCTTCTCCAGGCTGAATAATCCANTTGTACACAGTACTCTAGGTGAGGACGCACCAGTGCAGAGTAGTGGGACAATCACCTCCCTTGACCGGCTGACCATGCTGTGCTTGATGCATCCCAGGACACAGCTGGCCTTCCTGGCTGCCCGGGCCCACTGCTGGCTCATATTCAGTCTGCTATCAACCAGGACCCCTAGGTCCCTCTCAGCCATGTTACTCTCTAGCCACTCATTCCCCAGTCTGTACATACCACCAGGGTTGTCCTGTCCCAGGTGCAGAATTTGACACTTGCCCTTGTTGAACTTCATGTAGTTGGTGATGCTTCTCCCATGTGGATCACTTGAAATCCTGTTAGATGCAGAAGAGATTGTACCTGGCAAGAGCTGTAACTCAGCATCTGTTTGGGTACCTGTAGGTGGCTGTGTATTATGTTTTTTCCTGCTTCAGCATTGCTCCTGGGCTACACGCTTGAGCAGCTCCTTCGTGAAGGCTACCTAGGACGGCTTCAGGGCAGGAAGGAGGACCACCCAGAAAAACTGGGAGGGAAGATGTGGGGATCTTGGTGTTGCTTGTGTTTGGGACTGAGATGTCTTCAGCACTCAGGTGAAACAGAAGTGTTCAGGCAATGAACTGTAACCCATCTGACACTGTTGATGAGATTGTCTTCGCACATTTGCAATGGATTTTGGGCTATTTCCTGCTATAGTGATGTGGGGCCTGTCCAATCTCACAGTATTACCCCTCCCTCTGTAGAAGCCAGAGATGGGAGTTTAGGGGAATTTTTGTACCCTTGCATACAGGTAACACATTGAAGAGCCTTCAAACTTACAAGGAGCAGGCAAGGTCATAGCTGAGAGAAAGCTAATAAGTTGATGACTTCTGTCTTTGGGCTTTCGGAATAAGCTAAATAAACCTATGTTAAACTGTTTATAAGGGTGCAAAATGATAAACCTGTGCAAACACGTGCCATTTTTTCATATATGCAGAGAATTTTCAAAAAGAGATAAATATCATTATCATTTTACGTTTTGGGAAACTGTGATATAGAGCAATTAAAGTATGATTCAAGATTACAAAAGTAATTAGCCACAAACTCAGGCTGAGGGGGTTGTATTTACTTTACTGGGAATTAAATGTCTGAATCTAAGATACCAGATAATGTAGTGATTAGACTCTTAGGTCACTAAGCTACTTCTTCCACCTTGAAAAAGCTATCTATCTGATGTCTCTAATACTTTCAAATCTCTACAGACGTAGTGGTATAGTCCTGGGATATTTGATTAGCAGTTCCTAGAGATAAATACTTATATACTATGATAGGGTATAGGTAATTCATATCAGAACCTGAGTTTCTTCATCTTCTCCTTCTCTCCTGTTTTCCCACTCAGAAGAGCACTGATGAATCACTTTGGCCTTTCATCCATACAGTAATGAAAAGCTGATTACCATACAACTCCCCACGGGTGAGCTTCTCTCTTATCCAGAACTGTGCTCACTCAGCTATCATTCCCTGTGTGCCTGGCCAGAATCCAGGGGACTCCAACTAACTAATACATGGAGGAAATTAGTAAAGATGTGCTTGTAAGAAAAAACTGAAGTTGTACAAGCCATAACTTAAGGAACAAATGAACATTAAGGAAATGTTATCTGACAGTGAGAGCTAAAAGACACAGTGGTTTCCCCTGAATCAGGGATAAAAGCACAACACATGCTTTTACTTGAAAATCTTTGCAAAGCTGCCTCACTGTGCTGTGCTGTGCTGTTCAGAAGGTGTGATGTAGTTCATCAGGTGCAGAGCACCCTGTGCTATGGTGTGTGTAGTTTGATCTGCAAGACTAACCGCTGACTGCTCCAGTGGCAGTACCTGCAGGTGAACTGTGTGAACACAGACAGTTGTGTCATGTAAATTCAGCATCACTGCTGAATTTGATTGGGGCTTCTCACAAAACAAGCCTTGACATATGTGGGACATCACTAATTCAGTGCTTCACAGAAGTATACAACATAGAGTAGCCTTTGGATTCTTTTCTGGCTTATATCACTACAGACAAGTTCATTTTTCTGTACCTTATCTTCCTCAGCTGCAAAAAAAATCCCCAGATACTTGAGACTTTCCTAAGTCATAGAAGGGTTACAAGGTAAAAAATTAATGAGTCATTGAGACCTTCAGATTCTAGGACAGGAAAAGGTAAAGACCAGCAAAATGTTAATTTTTGATAATCTTTGACCTTCTGTTTCATAGTTTTTCTTGATCTTAATGGATGCCCTGAGGACAGATAGAAAACCTAACCTAGTGATTGATATTTATTTTCATGTTATCTAACTCATTTTCTTATTATTGCTAGTTGACACATAGTATTTTATTTTTCATCAGTACAGAAATGTGGACAACTTTTGGTTTTATGTATTAATAATTTGAGTTTATATCCCCAAAAGAACAACATTGCCCAGACCTACAATGTTTAATAAAAATCCTTAAAGGTCAGAGATTTTCTTTTAAAATAGCAGTGACTTTCTGTCTTGTGCTACTTTTCTATACCTGTGATGCTAATGCAATCCTTGTGTGGTTGTTGAGACATGATGCTGGATTTTTTTGAGATATACAAGCAACCTTTTGTACATCAAATGCTGTAGTACTTGAGCCACTCAAGGGGAAAAAAATTTCTAATTTCTTTGGCATTGAAAAGGTAAAATTATTCATTGCCCTTTATGAAGCACTAAACAAATGATGAGATTTTGTGTGGTGTGCCAGCGATTGGCTGAATGTATTTAACTCAATAGTGATCTGAGATTTACAGAGCACACAAGAAAGGAGCCTTTAAATAGTTTTACCCATTGACCTTTGCCAAGATAATAAGCTTGAATATCAACTCCTCACCAGTTAAATTGTGTACTAATGAAGTGACATTGGATACTCAGCTACAAGCATGCTAATGAGAACTATTCCTAGTCACATGAGTAGAAATGTATATACAAGAAATGTGAGTATAAAAAGTGTATTTCCTTAACAAGCTTCCGTGGCTATTTCTTATTAAAAAAAAAAGGTGTAAAGAGAGTGCTGCTTAGCCTGAAATCGAACAATATGAAGGAAATGGGCAAAAAAGTTGAAATATAATCAGGAGGCTGAAGGGAGGAATTATGGAGAAAGATTAGAAGAGTTCAGTATGTAATGCTTGGTAAAATGATAACCTGTGGGAAGGATGATGAATCAGCTCTGATGGGAAGACTGCCTTCCCAAGGAAGGAGAATTTTTTAAGGAAGTTTACAGGACACTAACTGTGGAATATTGGGTTAAATTAAGAAAGGAAAATTATGAATATCATAGGCAGTATCCTTGTAGTAAGCTGTATTTCTTTTTGCTTTGTTTTGCTATAGCAGAAACCTTAGAGAAGGGATGGAAATCCCATCAGTTAGACATTGGAAATTAGGATGGCTAAACCAGCACAGTATGGCCAGGCTGCTATACACTTTAATGAAATATGCTTTGTAAGAGGAAAGGAAGGGAGCTGTGTGATCTAGCCAGCTCTTCTGTTTCTAGCTTGTATGGATCTGTGAAATGTATGCCTCAGAATAATGAAAACCTGGAAATGTCTTCCAATTTCAAAAGACCTATTTTTCTGTCTAAATCGTGCTAATGACTGGGTATGTTTTCCCAATTAGTGAGAACTGAATAAATTTAAAGATATGCAAGACACTGATTCACAAAGTGTATTTTGGCTGATTTTTATTGCAATAAGAATTTTGTTTGATTATTTATTGTAATAACTCATACTGAATTAGGAAGGGTAGGAAAGTTTTTTGTGTGAAAATAACAACATTTTGATACCTCAGCTTCTTTGCTAGATCTTAAAGAATTGTGAAACAAACTCTATGTTTAGGCAAATTATAAACAACATTATGTAGCATATGTTACCATATCAAATGAGAAAAAAATGTCATTGAGGAAGGTATTGTCAAATATGCTGTAGGAAAAAGCTATTGCCAGAAAACTTAAAATCCAAAACTTAAATCTCTATTAGAAGAACTATTCATAGACTCATAGAAGAAAGAGAAGCATGGGGAAGTGTAGCATGTGTTCAAGATCTTTTGAGGTTGCTGGTAATGGAGGGCCTAATGTAAAACTCATTTTCTGTGGCCAGTGTATGAACAGAAGCAAGTAAGTGTAGTGATAACTGTTCACCTTTGTGGCAGGTGGACGACAGAAGCTTTTCTGACTGCCAAGCTGTCATCTCAAATATTGCTCATCAGCATAAAAACCAAAACCATAAACAAAAATGTAGTCTGCCATTTAGTTTACTTGCATTTAGTCCTGCTCTGTCATGGACTTTGCTTGATCTTTGGCAAATCACTTAAGTTCTGATGCATAAAAGCAGTAAATCATGACAAACATCAGGGTTGTCCAGTGTAGTGCTTAGGGGCCCATCAGCTCTTAGAGTAAAATCTCAAAATGTAAGTTATGTGCCCACTGTGTGAAGAGGCCATTAAGTAAGGATGAAGTTTGCACCAGCAAGCACACTGCCAGTGACTGGAGGGAAGCAAGGACAGGGTTCAGATAGCCAGCAGTGCATGCCAGGTAGAGGATGTGCCAGTCCCCTCTCCTAGGCACAGCCTCGATTTTGCTGTGACCTTCAGCTCGATGCCCGCATGAATGTGAAATTCGGCTTCTAAAATCTGCTTCAAGATTTAGATGCCAAATAGCATCGTATGTGGTCATACAGCTGCAGTGTGTAGATGAGGCACTTTGGTGCTCTGCCTGGTTGCTCTGCTTTTACACCCGCTTCTTTCCATTAAACAGAAACTCATTTGTTGCCAGACTCTAGATTGTTTGCAGTTCTGTGCCTTGATCTCTCCACATGTCTAATTGCTCACAGGATGTCCTCTGCTCTGTCCAAGAGTTTGGCAGGTGGCTATGCACCTAGATTCCTGTCTTCTTTGTGTTGGCAACCTTGTACCTTGTGGAGAAAGTACTACTGCCATTTTTAAAAACTGTGGAAACTTGGGAGCTTCTCAGACTGGCCATCTATTATTGTGAGGGTTTTTAATTAGATTGGTGTTGTTCTGTTGAGCTGTGTCAGGACTGAGTGAGAAAAGCACTGTGATTTCCTCTTCCAGATGCGGATGAAATTAGGGAAGTAAGACAGTCCTGCAGCAATCCTGCTGGTTTTGGTACCTTTGTTGGAGCACAGCTGTGCCCAGCAGCTGGTCTGGAATCAGGGAACCAGGAAATTTGCACAGTTAGCAGATATAAATAGAGAATCTAACTATGAGAGATGCTTAACTCTGCAGTAAATTAATCGTAGTCCAAATAAAAGACTAATTGAAATCTTAAAAAACTGTCTTGTGCCTCAGTTCTTCCCCTTTGGAGTGTCTTTATCTGCAGAATTTTAAAGAGAAACAGGTGTTATATCTATAGAGTCTTATCATCTATGTTTCAAGTGATGTCAAGACCTGGACCTGTCCTCTTTCCCTTACAGATTTAGATTATTTTTAGGCTTGTGAATTATTTTCCAGTTATTTTCCAATTATTTCCAAAGGAATTATTGCCTTTTCATTATCTTGATTTGTTTGATGTTCTGAGAATTTTTCAGGGCCTGTCTGATGAAGAGTAAAATGAGCAGGTGGCAGGTAGCTCTTGGATCATCCAAAAAGCGGGAAACAGCAGCGAAGTGGTGGTGAAACAGTAGTTCAGGTCATTGGGTTATGTCCCTGCACTGCCTTGGCTTTGCAGTGTGACACTGGATGAACTGGCTCCTATTTCTCTCTCAGTTTCTGCTGTGAAAGCAGGCCAGTTCAAAAAGCATTCCTGGGGGCATCTTAATGCTTTCAAATTGTGTTGAGGACTTCAAATAAAGGGAATTGAAGACAGGAAAGCCATCCTATTAGGAGACCTATCCTTTTCCCTGCTTGATCAGAGTATGTCAGAAAAATATTAGAAAACGGGGTGTTCTTTGTGTGGTGTAGAGCTGTGTCTAATCCTTCGCAGGTGTAAATTAGGAAAAGCTGCTTTTGAAACAGCACTTCCTGATCCAGAGCTTACGCAGACACGAGTGGAAACTTGGGACCTTGCCCAGCAAGCAGTGGTGAGAGCTGATGGCAGTGACACTGTATAGGAAAATGACTGGGATTTGCTACATGTCTCTGCTTTCTGTTCCACCCCAGGAGGAGCCACACTACTATCCCTGGAAAAAACACATAACAAGTACTTCTCAGCACTAGCTGCATAAGTGAGGAGTCAATTGTAGCCTCCTTTGCCTCGGGTAGCACTGCCACCTGCCCCTCACTGTGCATTCAAAGCGTCTGAGCAAGTGCACCGGCCCCTGGCGCCCACAGCCTCTGCATCCCCATCAGCTGCTCTGCTTGCCCAGCAGCTTGACTTTCTAAATTTCTACAGGCTCCCCCTTTGGGGAATAGCTTTACAACCCTTTTGTCTTCAAATAGACTTGGAATATATACTCCTTAATGCACCTGAGCACACACACTCTTCCACCATCCAGGCTCGACCTCTACTCTCTCAGCCCCTCCAGGAACCCTTAGGAGAAAAGAGAGCATGCTGTACCATACAGTACCATACAGTATTGCAACTCTCAGGATCGTGACTAAGCCCAGTTTAAGAGCCTATGAATTGCTTTATATTGAAAACAGAGGGAAGTGTCTCACTCTTTGTGCAAGAGAGGCTGCAAGTCTGCTTCTGAGGGTGAAGAGCTTCACATCCCTTTTCTCTCTGAGGATTGAGGGGTCATGTATTAAACTATGAGTTTTTAAACTCTTGAATGACTCTATTAGTGTAAGATTGTAACAAGTTGGAGAGAGTTATATGAAGTGTTCTTTCTGTGTGTATCCTGAGTATGCATCTTCCATCACATCAGTCTGACAGCTTTCACTGACCTTCACTTTTACATTAAAAAGGGAAGTAAATTGAGCTGTATTTGGTAGTACTGTGCAGTTAGACTCTGATGACCTGTCAGAAGTTGATTCCAAATGTATCTGTCTGATGCATAATATTCTCAATGCAAGGTTGAGGTTGATTAGGTTTTATTTTTCTGTTTGCAACCTCCTTTTAATATATTGGTTTTAGTTTTGTAATAATTTCTTAAGCGAGGATCTGAAAATATGTTGTTGAAGAGAGGTAAATCACATTCTTACCTACTTTCAGGTCAAATAGAGGAAAATCACAAAGTGACTTGTTGAATAGATCTCAAGAGTCCTAATTTTGTGTCCTGCTGCTTTAGATAATTTGCCAACATTATTAGGGGCTCAGTGGAAACATAATAAAGAGATCCTATTAGATAATTGTTTCATCAAAATGGAGAAGGAAATACCTACCCGTTTGGACTAGATTCCTCTCATTTTGGTACATAGGAAGGCCTCAAATTCTGCCCATACTTAAGTCACTAAGGAAGGTGATTTGGGAGCTTTACCACCATATCATGAGACAAATGACAGTTGACTGAAAGGAAGGCGCTTTGGTTCTGGATTGGCTGAAATGTCCAGTAAGTCACTATCAGTGGAATAATTTAGCTGGTTTAACTTGGTAGCATTTCTACACTCCTCCAATGCTGGAAGTTCTCATCAGAGGTAAAGATGACATTATCAGTCCTTTAAAAAAAACCCCAAGACTGAACTTTGGCTTTATTTCATTCTTTGTTGCGCACTCTCTTATTTATGGCATAAAACTGGGAATCAAATCTGGCAGTTCGAGGAAGTAGTCACATCCCCGATGAAGATATATTTTGTCACTTAAAACATACACTTTTGCTTCACCAGCAGCCAGTGCTGTAGAAAGCGGCATATAATTAAATGTTGCTGAAGAAGGTGATGTTCAGTCCAAATTCAAGGCATGCAGGTCAAAGCAGCGCTTGTGTTGCTGTGTGCTGGCTTGTAGACCTGCTTCAGAGTTACAGTTTCACCATTAGGTGGCAGTTTCGCTTACTCTCTCAGTGTATGTTTTAGGTCTGAGAAGTTGCCTCTTTTTCCAAACTGAGGAAATCTTTACCCTGCTTTCCACACCATAGACATCTCTGTGAAATTCAGTATCACAGCAGTTATACAGTATAGGTAAGGTAGAACTCTTTGCTTTTTCACGTCCCAAGAAACAGAAAAATGAATATTTCTTCTTAAATAAATAACGTAATCTAGTAATCAAATGAACTCTGATGATGTGAAAGGTTAGAACTGTGTGAATCCATCAGTTTCATCAGTTGCTGGGAACTGTATTCAATATTTGAAGACTTACTTTTGCCCTTTTATAATTTTTTATTTTTTTCCAGAAAAAACGTGCACACTCCCAGGTTCCACGCTGGGAGCTCCACGATCAGTTAGTAGTTCTCATTTTCTGGTTTAAGCATGCTCCCCAGCCACAAAATCCATATTTTTGCAAACTTATTAAATGACTCAGTTTACTGAAGAGCTGGGACTATAAAACTCTACTAAAAATTTTAATTCTGAAGTGTTCTGCTAACACTGAGGGATATTAGAATTTGAAATAAATACAGCCCTGAGGTACTATTTCAAAGATCACATGATAAAGACCTTGTGAGGTTTTTTTAAAGGCAAAGAGAGGCTAAAAGCACTGGCTGCAATCCCAAGCTTCGAAATAAAAAATGTAACTGAATCCTGGGAATATTTAGATTGAGCCTTTAAACTTTATCTCATGAAACTCTCAATGACCATTACATGCAAATATTTTATGAATTCAGAATTTAGAAGTGAGAGATTGGGTTTTGCTCAGCATCAGTTTAAAAGTGCTGCTTGTGCATCTGAGAAGCTAAGGACTGAACAAGCTTCAAAGGCAGTTCTTTCTCTCAAGGTACAGTACCTCCAAGCCAAAGCTGAGCCACAATGACTGAGACATTATGGAAAAGGTTTGCATTTTGTAGGATTTTTATAGTAAAATGCACAGCACACAGATTTCACTTTGCCTGGTTACTGATACTGCTGATCAAACCCCATAGCGGTCATATTCTTAGTTGCTCAGAACTTGGCTTTCTGTTTGGGACAGTGAGAGCTTTACCTGTCTTCTTTTGGTTATGTTTTTCTGTTGTTTTCCTCCCTTTGTGGAGGTGATATTTGGCCTAGCTGACACAGGAGGAGTGTTTATGCAGTGTAAAGAAGCAGCAATATGCTCTGGAAAACCAAGTGGCTGCAGGTGTAACCATGTGTTTTGCAGGAGAAAGCGTGCAATGTGATTAGATACAATTCTTTTTTGCTTCAATATAATGCAGAATGTTGTTCTGATGTGATAATTCCTAAGGCAGTTTTAAATTTTGCCTTTGTTACAGGGCAACTTTGCAAAGTCAGCCCCTTAACTCCCATTGAAGGTAATGATATTGTGTGTTTAGTAGCACTGTGCATATTCTGTTTTGTTGTTTTCCAAAGATGGCTGCAAATTGGAAGGAGAAAAGGTTTGAAAAATATCACTAAATTTGATTTCTGTTTTACAGGTAGGAATTATCTGTTGTGCTCTGTTTATTGCCTTGTGCAGGTAATTGGCCAGTTTTTCTGTTCCTTGTATAGGCTTTTTGCACAGGTGGAAGAAAAATATGAAAGATGGGGAAAAAAGAAATGCCATATTCTGGTGCCACGGACAGTAGAAGGGAGAAATCTGACAGGTGAACTACATACAGCTAGCTGGTTTTAGATTATTTTTTGCAATGTACATAATTTCAACTTGAAGGTGTCCCAATAGGCAGCTGCTGCATTCAGGCCCAAACAGTTCCTGTTGTTACGAAATAATTTTTGTCTAAATAATTGCTGAAATTGTACAGGATCCTATAGAATGCAGAAACCTCTGGACTGCAAGTTCTGTTTCCTTATATTGGCTTTGATTTAGCTTTGCATCTCTTGTGGGAAGGCTTGTGGATGGGGTCATGAATATTTTCCAAATCAGGGGCCATCTGGGGCCATCTGAGGCTATCTGGGACATGAAGGCTTGGTACCAGTTTCACATGCGGTTCCACTAGCATGCTTTAGCCCCAGATAACATCAGCGGGCTTCCACTCTGTCCTTATTGCAGAGCTTTCACTTCTTGTTATCTCCTGTGCTTGGCTGTGTGACTCCTTTGAAATGTGGACAGATGTGAGTGTCACCTCAGTGGGACTTTCCCATAGGTGTAGATTGCAGAAAGCCCAAGAGGAGGGGTTAGATGGAGCAACAACAAGTTGTTGAAAAACTGAAAGAATGCCTACAGATCTTGTAATTACTGTTCCCTCTTACCCTGCCCACCCCCCCAACCCCCCCTGTTTTCATTGGTAATGATTAATGGCTTTTATCACTATAGAGAAATAGCATTTGAAAGAGTAGAAAATGTCAGACTCTCCCCCCACCCATCTTTCAGGCTTGTATAATGAGAGAAGAGAAAAAATTTCATCTCTGAAGTAAACACAATTTGCTGGTAGGGCCAGTTCTAGTTAGGCTCTCTCAGAGACCGGAAAACCTCATGATGGATTTGCCACAGCCTTTATACAAAGTTAATCTGATAGCCACGCTCCCATCTGCTTTTACCGTGCTTTGTTAAATTGTGTTGGGCTCTGATATAATAATCTCACTTTCTCTGATACACTTTAGAGATTTGGCCAAATAAAACACATGAAAGCATTCTCCAGTTCTCCAAACATACATTTAAACATCTGGCCATCCCCCAGACTTGCCTTGGCTTCCATCTTTGAATGTTCTCTTTGTTTGGGTTAATTCCTTTCCTTTTGTTACAGTGTTAACTCTTGCTAGGTACCTATCTCGTATTCATATCAACAAGAGCTAATTTCTGTAAGAAAATTCTGCATCTAATTAACTTTATGGGTAATTTTCAGCACATAGATAGTGATTAACTGTCCTGACCTTACCCGTGATCCCACTCAGCTAAATGGGATGGCTTCTGCAATTTACTCTCCCAGTTCCATCTGCTCTGCATTTAAGAGTCTGGGAGACATTTTAGGTGAAAATAAACCATTCTTTCCACTGTATAGAGCATTAAGGCTGTGGCTGTTGACTTTTTATCAAACACCTAAGTTTTTAATAGAATTCAGAATCTTTTCTTAGAGATTGAACTTCCTGTCTGCTGCCGAGGTTAGCAAACACGTTGTGACTTCCTCAGAGCATAGGCAGTCCTGCAGGTCATTGTAAACAGTGATTTTAGGATGTGGAAATACCTGTCTTTAGGTTGAGACTACAAAACTCCCATTTTTCTCTGTCTAAGGTATTTCTAAACTCCGGTCTTTAGGAATGAGTAGTTGATGCTTGAATTCTTCACCTTATCCTTGGGACAGCAATGTCAACTGTATCATCCTTACTGCTGTTCCGAACAGCACAAGAGCGAGGGCTAACACCGCTGAGCTGGGGGAACCAATTCTTCCTTGCTGTTAGTCTGTTTGACTTTCAGGTTTAGCCCACAAAGAGGTTGTTAAGGAACACAGACAACCTGAGAATGCCATGGTGAAATGAAGCTTTTTATTACCTGTCCACTGCTTGTGAAGTTCCTTTCTAGGCAGTTAATTCTGCAGGTATGCTGCCTAGCATTAAGTGAAGAAGTTGTGTGGAAAGTGGTGTCGTGCAGGAGGTGCAGTCACTGATAAGCAGACACTGAATTTGATGTTTGAGTCAATTTATCGGTCTGAGGAAACCCTCTTCCCTGATGGGCAGCATTTAATCTGGCATAATTTGATATAATGGGTCAGAAATGTTGTAACAAAATACATCACATCTGGTTTGCTGCTAGCAATCTGGAGACTTAGTGTCCCTCTGGACTTTTTTACAGTGGACAGAAGTGCTTTAGACAGGATAAATAGCAGGTCATTTGCCATCAAAACTCTCTTAACTCAGAGTTTTCCATTATGTCTAGTATAAAGAGAACATTACAGAATGTGGATACATTTGAACGTCTTATCTGTAAGTGGATGCAAATGTCTTGATATGGGGTGACGATGTGACGACTTTACAATTTCAGTTAGGAACAGGAGAGATCTAAGCATTCCAGCAAAAGTCATAGATACTGTAGAAGGTGTTTTGGAAATCTTCTGAACAGAAATGACATTTTCAGTCTAAGATACCTGGTGATTTCAGGATTTAGTCTTGTTTTCAGCTGGAATAGACTCAGGCCTCCAAAACCATCTCAGTAAGTATACTGATAGAAGCAGCTGAAGAAGATTCAGCTTTACTTAACTGTGGCATCAGGGTGGTGCTTTTGAAGTATGACACTCTTCATTGTATTCTGACTGTTGCCCTGAACTTCAAAGGGAATAAAATGGGCAGCACAGTGGTGAATGTGAAAATTTTAGGGTTTCAGCTGCTGTCTTAATTTATACATCTACAGTTCTTCTCACTGGAGGATCTCATAGAGTTTACCAACACTGACTGAACAGAACAGAACAGAACAGCTTGAGTTAAAGGTCATTTAGTCCAACTCCCCTGCCATGGGCAGGGGCATCCCTCACTAGACCAGGTTGCTCAGGGCCCCATCTAACCTGGCCTGGAATGTCTTCAGGGACCTTCACAGCTTCCACAAGAAGTAGGATTTATTATCTTTTACAATTCCCATGAAAGTAATTGGAGGCTCTTGGAGCTCCAAGAAGACAAAGATTAATGGAACTCTCTTCTCCATGAATATAAATCTTTGAGTTTTGGATAGCGGGCTTGGGCTGGCTGCGATTTTATGTAAACCCATAATTGAATGTTAATCTATGCACTTAGAAGATCCTGCTCTACAGCCTTTGGCATTTGAGATAGGCTTGTAGGATTTTTAATAACTGTATGATTTTGCGTAATTATAACCAGTGTTTTGGATTATGAATTGCTAACTCTATCTTTACCAAGAGATACTGATTTTGTAAGAGAGAAGCTGTACTTGGTCATGTTTTGGAGTCAGAAAGTCACAACTCATGGACATTTCTGTGATCATCTAAACAAGGAAATTCTGGGTAGTCTGGTCATCTTTAGTACAGAGGTACCATACCTGCCTATATAAATTCTTTTTTCTTAATTTTTTATGTGAAATTTTATTTTTTTTTTAATATAAACACATTTCTTTACAGGTACCAGGGTCATCCAGTGGAATTTAGTCTGCAGGACAGTCATGTTTTCAAAAGGCAGTGCCTGTTACTTGAAAGTAGGGTTTAATTTCTTTCATCATCTTGGCAATATCAACTGCCATCCCATGCCAACTACTAGTTTTCTGCTTCTCTTTTCCTCTTTTATCATGGCTACAATAATTGGACAGTGGTTGCAATTAGCTGGGTTAGCAGCCGTGGCCATTGCATCTTTGCTGATGACTTCATTAGGAGTGGACAGAGCCTGTGGGATGTCTGGAAATCAGTATCATCATTTCTGCACTGTCTGTGCTGCACTGACTGAGCATTGCTTTCAGGCAAGCACCACCCTGGGATTAGTGGTTTTGCAAATGTTTTTAGGGAAAGCAGAAGCTCTGCAGTAGGAGAAGAAAAGACTCTGGAAGGACTTTCCCCCATGTTCTAGTATTATAAACTCAGCTTAGTTTATCTTGTAAGTTTGGAATTTGTAGTTTGAAACTCCAAATTACATGTTATCCTATATTTTTCCACAGCATGTATGCTGTTGTTACCCTCCTAATTGCTACCTGCTCTGTTGTATTGAGCTTCCCTGAAGATGACCTATTTGTCAGCCTTTGTTGATTGTTGTGATATTCCCCTTTTTCATGAAACTGCTTGCCTTACATTAGTTAAGAATAGTTAGCCAGCTCCTCTGCCTACTTATTTTCAGTGTAACAGTACCTGTGATTTTTGTGGGTAAGTTTACCCTACAGTTTGTAGACTCATGTTTTCCCTCTGCTCCCTGGCCTATTACAACGTCTCTTCCAGGACTTTATGAATGTCAGGAGTTTTGGGACTGTAAGATGAGAAAAAGGGTGAAAAGGAAATTGAGGATCGTCTGGTCCATGCTGTGCACCTTCCTTAAACAATCAGCCAGAGGCAATATAAGTTACTGTTTTTCTTTCCAGTATTCAAAAAGCAGAACTGAGGGGAGGTCGTTTGTGTTCTTACACAAGGTTATGAATGTAGTTCACATTACAGCCTTGTTTTTCAAAGATGGTAGGCTGGTGATAACTGCCTTTTTAGTAGCTTTCCCACATCTGTGGATTTTATAGCATCTGCAGATTTTACCTCCTGGAAATCTGAGGAAGTAATGCAAATTTTACTGCTGAGAGCCACCCTTAGAAGCCTTTGAATTTTTCGCCTAAGAGTCAGCAGCCACTGGAAGATGTTGGCAGTGTGTGACACACCAGTTCAGAATGAGCATCCTGGCTTGTGGGAGAAAAGGACTGACAATACAACAGTCAGACGTGTTTAGTAGTTTCATAATATGTTTAGTTCCTAACTGTAATTGTTCTGAGATGATTCAGCAGGGGTAAAGAATTTGCCCAAGGACATACAGTGCCTGTAGGAGAGCAAAGTTTTGAATCTCCTGTTTCTTCAGTCTTGACACATGGTGTAAGCAGCATTCCCATTAATGCGATAACACACAAGACAAAATTTTTTTCATCTCAGGTCAGTAGCAGCTTGCAGGTTTAAGGTGATGTCTGTGAAATGATACAATATCCAGTGAAATTGGTGCATTCTTGCATTTGTCATAGAATAATCAAGCTTGAAGGGGATCTCTGGAAGTCTCTGTCGCAACCACCTGCTCCAAGGGGCACCAACTTCAAGAGCAGAGTCAGTTGTTAACAGCATTATCCAGTTGAATTTTGAAAATTTCCAGGATGGTTCTGTTGCAGTGTGCGGCTACCCTTGTTGTGTAATTTTTTCCTTATAATTTTCTAGAATTTCCCTTGCTGCAAATTGTGTCTGCTACTTCTTTTTTTTTTCCACTACTGAGAAGACAGTGATCAGATGCTTCATGCAGCTTGATGGTGCCATGAAGAGGACTCAAAAATGTTTGAATGAAACAGAAGTCATATCACTTTCTAAACTGTATCACCCATGTAATGCAAACTCTCAGGCTATAATTTTAGTAGCAGATTTCCTCATGCCTTCCCTATTACACTCCTTGGCTTTCAGGGACAATTCTTCTTCTATCCTTAGCCTTCTTGCCAGTGATTTCTTCCCAGATAATTGTACACATCTCTGTAAATGTTAGAGTGACATTTGGAGTAAGTTTGAAGAGGCCATGTGCTCCTTCTTGGTTCCCCTGCGTCTCTGCCAAGATTCAGTTTGGCAATATAGCCTAGCTTGTCACCTCCCAGGGCTAGCAATAACATTTACAAGCTACAGTTACCTCTATCTGCAAATATTTCCACTGTGCTACTCAGAGCTCTTACAGCCCCTCCCTAACCCAAATTACAGCCTGAAGAAGGGAGATGCGAAGTTTATTAGATAACATTTACCTTTCATTACGGATTAAAGGCTTTTTTTTTCTTTCTTTTGTAACTCCCTACCTCACAACACCCCGTAATTAACTTACACTCTTTTTTGTCTGGTGATGACAGGAACAGAGGAAGCACGTACCAAGACTGATGCTGATGGAAAATGGTACCTATTTCTTTGTAGGGTAGCCACAGGTTAGCCTCAGGAGCTGGAGAGTTGGTGCATTACAGAAATTAAACAAAGCTAGAATCCAGAGTGTGAAGAGTTTTATTGATGGAAGGAGATTTGGGCTTCTGTATCCTAATATGTCTTCTCTAGGTCAGTTTAAAATTTATAAGGTCTCCATTGAAGCTTTTGTTGTAGACAGTCACAAATTTGGTACAATCTTCCCTTATAATGATAGAAGCTTCATAGTTTTAACTAGTTCCTTGAGATTTCACCCACTTTGAGCTGAAAATTGTCAGGATACATTTACAGGATTTTGGTATTATATAACCACCTTATAATATTGATCTAGAAAAGCAAGGTGTTAATTTTGGATTAAGAAAAAAATAATTTGTGTAGTTCTGAAGAAAATTTACAATTGCTTCCATTCCTAACCAAAGTTATTTCATTGTCTAGAATTTATGAATGACACTAATTTTTTTTTTGTCTGAGAAAGGACATTATATTACTTGCACTGAACCCTGCATTTTCATACAGATGTGCTGCTGGAGGCTCTTAGTTTGCTTTCTTTTCTTAGATTTTTGTATGTCCTCCATTTTGTGGATGCTTAGGCAATAATTTTTTCTGCAGTAATTTGATGTTTCTGCTTGTGTTTGGAAAACCCACAAAGGAAAGGATTAGGAAATATATAAAATACTGGAAATGGGAGGAGACAGTGGTATGGAAAGGGAAATGGTGAATAGTGTATTTATTCTGTTCTGACTTTTTAGATAAATAGGTGTGGTTTGAACTTGATGTGTTCTTCAGGAATTTCTTATTTTATATGAACCAACTTGCACTTCTGAGCTATTTTCACACTTAAATGTATGTTAAAAGTAATGAAGCGTTTTAATTAATGCTATGAAATTAATTTTGCAAGGTTTTGAAAAAATGTGTTTAATGAAAAATATTCATCTGGATGTCATCTGATCTATGTAAACATCTGCTAGCAATTTTTGTCAATAGCAGCAGCCTTATAAATGACAATTATTATTGCTGCTCCACCAGTATTCTTGTATCCCTGAAAACGTGATTAATGCCTTGAAGCTAGCTCTATTATCTTGCTTGTTTGCTGCTCATTTGGAAATATTTCGTACACAATGTACTGATAAGGGTGTCTTATGTAATTATTCTACTTTTAGTGCCCGTTTGGTCTTAAATGACATATGCTATTCAAATTAGGGCATTTGAATTTAAGAAAATAGTACACAAATCAGAGAGAAGCCAGAGGTGAGAAGCAAAAGAGGCAAGTTTTAGAAAATAGAAGCTAGGAGAAGTTGAATGAAAAGTGTTTACTTAGTCTAGAAGAGAATAAGGGAGCTGGGGTAATGGTATAGTGAACTTCAGGATATGAAGGTCTTCTTGTAAAGCAGCTGTTTACTCACTAGAATTAGGGAAGGAAGACATCATCTTTATTTGAAGCAAAGAAAAATTGGGTTTGATGTTGCAGAAATACTTTGGTCTGTGAGGGAGATTAATCGCCAGCAAAAACAGTCCAGATTCTTTACATTGCTGTGGTTGTATGTGTTGAAGATTTTAACTGCTTTATCTTCATGAGTTTCCAGTGCATAACAACGGATGATAATGCTATTGACATCTTGTTAGGCTGAAATCTTTAAAGCAGGACAGCTTTGTTCTTGCTGGCACAATAAATCTATCTGTGGCTGATTAGGGATATTTGCAGGGTATTTCAATAGACTAATAAACCCCATTCTAATTTCTAATGTAATGGTTGTCTTTAAGACAAGTATTTAAAGATGGGTTTGTGTTTTTTGTTGTTGTTTCTCTCACTGCTAATGAATTATATTTACATCCCTTCAATCTGCTCTTTCTTATTTTACAGGCAAAGTAGAGGTGAGGTCCAGTGGTACCTAGATGAAAGACATGCAGGGAAAATCCAATTTGCTGCAAAAGATGTCATAGTGCATTTAGTAAATGTGGACCTTTCATCTGGGTCAGCAAGGAGCATTGTCAGAGCACTGTACTTCTGGCTCCACACTGCCAGGGCCCTTGGAGGCAATGGCAGACCCTGTCCAGCCCCTGGGGCTCCCCCAGCCTGCCCACGGCTGAGGACCCCACGTCAGCTCCCCAGGGCTCCTCCAGCCTGCCCATGGCCCAGGACCCTATGTCAGGCCCCCAGGGACAATCAGCCCCTGCCCCAGTGATGCCACAGCAAGTCTTGTCTGCAGCTCCTCACAGCCCTGCCTCGCCATGTCCCATGCCTGTCCCCATGTTGTGATTGCCGTGGCCCTGCCTGACAGTTGCAACACCCGATCTTAGTCTTGGCCTGCAGATTGACTTCCTGCCCTGACCCCAGACCTGCCTCATTGTCATGACATTGCTGGGCTCTTGGCTGGACCAAGCCAGCATCTGCAGGTCTCTTGTGCTCACCTCCCCGAGTATGTTGGACAGCCCCGGGAGGCAGGGCCTGGCCCTGGGAGCCCCGCAGCTCCCAGCTCCTATCCTGCTGGATGACATGCAAGGTTGTAACCGCTTGTGAGCACTTAAAGTTCCCATGAAATTTTTTCTACCAAAAAAGGGGCATTGTCTCCTGGGTCCTATTCAGATTTCAGTCTGAGTGATTACATTTGGGCTTCCCAAATTACTTGACAGACTTCTGTTGTTGAAACTCATTTGTATGAAATCCACTTGGACAGGAATGAGGATTTCTTTTTTAGGCCTTTTTTTCGGTTCTGGTTGTGGGATTGGTTTTTTTGTTGTTGTTTTAAGTGAAATTTTGGGTTTCAGAAAATCAAGGCTGCTTTTTATTTGTGGCCACATGTCTGCTAGTGGATATGGGAGGGAAAGAGGTGTGCTGTGTACTGCCTCCAGAAAAGTTTTGTCTGGTTTGTGCATACAAAGCTTTGGTGCTTTTTCTTTAAGGAAATTTTCATTTTTTTAAGAGAAGGTGGAAAGGTTTGGTCTATATTCCCACACAGTCTTGAGCCAGCATACTTGTTTCACACACTTGCTCCTTGCCAGATGTCTCATGCCTCTCCAATTGGTGACACTTGCCTCTGGAAGCTGTGCTCGATGGGAGCGGGTGGTGATAGCTGACTGTCCCAAACGTAGCTATGAGGAAAGGCTGAGGAAGCTGGGTCTCTTTAGCTTGGAGAAAAGGAGACTGAGGGGTGACCTCATCCATGTTTACAAATGTGTAAAGGGTGAGGGTCGGGACGATGGAGCAAAGCTTTTTTCAGTGATGAGCAATGATAGGACAAGGGGCAATGGTTGCAAACTGGAGCACAGGAGGTTCCATGTGAATATCAGGAAGAACTTCTTTACTGTGAGAGTGAGAGCACTGGAACAGGCTGCCCAGAGAGGTTGTGGAGTCTCCTTCACTGGAGACATTCAAAACCCGCCTGGATGCGTTCCTGTGTGATGTACTCTAGGTGACCCTGCTCTGGCAGGGGGGTTGGACTAGATGATCTTTTGAGGTCCCTTCCAACCCTTAGGATTCTGTGATTCTGTGAACACATCGCGTGCCCTGCACTTCTATCATTGGTGACTTCAGCTAAACTTTTCATGACGGGAGAATATTTTTTCCTTCTTTTTGCACGGTCATCTTTCTGGAAATTTCAGGAAGAAAGCTATACTGTAGTCTGGGAGGCAAGGGAAAGAGACCATGGGGAAGAACAGGAGGCTACATAAAAACTAAAAGGGAGAAGAAAGGAAAAAGGCAAAGAATGGAGATTAATACAAGAGAAAGGTTAGAAAGCAGAAGAAAAGGGCATGAAGGGGTCTTGAATATTTCTGTCTGTATTCTAAGAATATGCCTGTTATCTCCCCAGGAGGTTTATGCAGGGCCTTGTGGAGAAGCAGCAATGAATTGCTCCTTTGGATGCTAAGTGTAAAATTAAAGCTGGCAGGGTCTCAGAGCACAAGACTGGGAAGCTAATTTATCCTAATAACATATTGATTTTCACAGATCTCTGGCATTATGTCAGGGTGGTTTTGAATCAACACCTGGCTTCTTCCTCTTCCCATCTCCAAGCTAATGGCAATGAAACTTCTGGCTTTGCGTTTGCAAATAAATGCTGCTCTGAATCTTTTTGTCTGTACAAATCTGTGGGTCCCTGAAACATGGTTTCATCCATTGCTCCTATGCATGTCTATGTGAGATATCCAAGTATAATAGCTACCCTAAAAGTAGAAGGGTGGAAGGAATGTGAATGTATTTTATACATGGATAACTGTGCTGTATTTATGGTGCTGAACAAAAGCATTACAGTCCCACTGCTGCAGATGGCCGAGGACAATCAAATAGATGCCTGTATTCAGACAGAAGTCACCAGCACAGGAGGCTGAGGTCACCTAGTTGTTGCCAGGTTACATTCAGTCCTGAGCAGATTTTCTGTATGTGGTGCTCAGATGTAACATGCTTTCCTCTAGTTTTGGGGACTGACTGTCAGGACAAGGAGATAGGTTTCATTTGTATTTACTGCTACTAGGCAACACCCTCCTGTGAAGGGGTATTTTCATAGCTGGAGGGAATGATCTGCTTGCAAGGAGATGTGCTGGGAAAGCTCCCAGATACTTCAGATAGTGAAGACTCGCAAGGTGAGAATGCAATTTCTTTATGTTTAGAAGATGTCAAGTGCATAGTCAGTCTGAGGTGGGCCAGGCTCAGGTCTGCATATGGCGCACACAAGAACAGAAACTCATCATCTACTGTGGTTGTGCGAGGCTGTTTCAACTATTTCAGGCTATTTAATTTTATCTGCTTAATTGTTACAAAGATTCATTGCTCCCTGTTTGTAGCAGACTGGCCAGAGAAAGGACAGCAATGCCCAATTTAGTCTACTGTGGGATGTCAGTTGAAACACTGTCTAGACTTTTGTGCCATCTTCAGCAATTCTAGGTGTTTTTTAGGTCCTTCTTACAGAAGTATAATAATAGTGGTTGGGATTTCTTGTCTAAGGACAGTAATTTTCTGGCAATGGAATCAGTGGAGCTGAAGGACACGAACTCTTTTTGAAGGGAAGACACTCATTATTACCACACTTCTGGTTTGTTGTCTCCTTTTTCCAAAGCCCCTAACACATGCCACTGTGGAGAAGGAAGCAGTAGAGCTAAGGCATTTGTGTCAGCTACTCACACTCATTGTCCTGATATCCTCCAACCCCCTTCTCTCTGCTGTTCAGGTGCTAGGGCAAGCCACTGTTTCATGCAAGGCACATCTGAGCTGAAGGCGTCAAAAGAGCCATTTCACGCTTGACTGCATTTTCTAATACAATCTGCAGAGAGAGAGAGAGAGGAAAGAGAGCAAGGAGGGTTTGTGTGTACATATGCATTGCCTTTGAGTGTACGTATAATATACAGTACATTTAGTTCCAGCTTGCAGCTGTGGGTGGCAAGTAAGAGGTGCAGACGTGAGGGGGAAGAGAATTGTGCTTTGAAAAGAAGAAACCATTCCCCCACCTTGAAAAAAGAAGTTTTATTTTCTTCTCTATTTCTTGGCCAAGCAAAGATGTGAGGCCCCAGAGCAGCACTGACAGCTGGTACCCAGAAGGTGTATGTATGGCTGAATGGGTGCTGCATGTGTGTACACAGCTTTGTGTGTATAGACCATGGCAGTGTGTGGGGAGTGCAGCTAAGAAAACTGGTGAATAAGGATGCTGTTCACAGCCATCTTATTTAAATGATGCTCCCAGAAAAGTTCTCTTCTTAATGGGTTTGTATGTCCCATGACCAGAGAGATGCTGCATACCAGCTATTAGCGCTGTGGGTCGTGGCACCAGTGATCCCCACCAAATGTTTTATAACCGTATGCACATCTCTTCTGTCACTTTATCAGCTTGACACTTATATCCTTATATATGACATCATTTGCGTATTTATTACACACTGCAGTTCTGTTACTGGCCATTGTGGAGCCAGCCATGGTTCCTTTCTAGCTTGGGCATACGGCTGTTCCTCAGTTTCCTGTCATCTACTCTACTCTAACATTTAACATTTAGGCATTGAGAGACATAAGGATTGGCTCTGCCAAGCTTGCTGTTTCCCTTTAGAAGTTCTGCTCCTATCAGCATGAGTGGCCTAGCTGGCAAATACGGGACAAAGGGATGAAACATAAGGAGAACATCTAGATTCCAAATATGTGTTGTTGCAGTTGGTTAAATCGGATGGAGTGCTAGCTTTGTGGTGTGTGGGGGGAGTGCCTGGTGAGAATCCCAACCATTTGAGAAAGCTGCAGCTAAAATGGATGAGACAGTGGTAAGAGTGCTTTACAGACCAATTCTTCCCCATGCATAGGGAGCTTAACTGGTCTTTTTTTTTTTTTTTAACCCCTGGCATTTTTACATGTAATTTTGTGGTGGAAGTCCTACATGGAGCAATCTCTACAGCTCTGCCTTTGTTAGTGTTTGGCTGTGGGGAGAAGGGACACTCTGATTGATACATTAAAGAATTTATGTAGATTTGTAAATTTTGTGGATAAAAATTCTTTGGAGCATATTCCCAAACTGAAATAATGATTTCTATGCTGTAGTGGTTGCTACAGTTCTGTCACAAGACTTTAATTCTACCCCCTTAGAGAAGTATATCAGTTTCTGTGGGCAAGACCCTGATCAAATAGAGAATGTTAAGTACTATAACTTCTTTTCTCAGCTGAATTTCCCATTTTCTTTGACATCCTCAAAGGTGATAGAAAAATATGATTTCTTTCCTTGCTGTTCTTTATTTTTTCCTCCTCCTGGCTTTCATTGTGCCTCTGTCTCCTGACTTTTCCTGTTTGAATGACACTTAAACTTGCAATGGAGTTTAGTTTGTTCCTTTCTTCATTTACATTGCAGTGACATCAGTTGTGTCAGCAGGGCAATACTAACATTAATTGTTAGTAAGGAGGGGGAAAATATAGAATCACAAATCAGCACAAATCTGATGTAGAAAAGACCTGTTAGGAAATTTACCTCATACTTTTGTTTTTCTTTGAAGTGCTAGCAATAGAATGAAATTCCTCTCTAAATAAGCAACAATTCTTAAGAGTACTAGACATAGGAGCTCTGAGCCTTCAAAGGCAAGACTAAATGCTCTAGTAGAAGAGTTGGAGACATTATTTAAAGTAGTCATTATAGCTAGAGCTAAGGATGGCTGGGCTAATGGAGAAGACTGCATTTTCTGGAAGATGTGAAAAATGGAGTCTTTGTCAGCTCATTATGACAAAAGGGCCCTGTGCTAACACACTTGTCATTGGGGATTGTGTCTCCATGGGTACTGCTGCCTTCAGTTGTTAGTGCCATATCTTTGTTTGCTGCTCATACTTTCTACCTAGGGTTGATGGATGCAGTTAATCAGATCTATGTTTTTCCGTAGTTGCATTCCTTTCTGTAGCGAGTGGTATGGTTTCTGTAAACACAGTGCTCTGTGATAGTTGTCAGGGTTCTTTAGGAGTGAAGATTGCGCAGAGGTGTAACCGTTTCATTTTTTTGCAATTGTTTGCTGATTCCTTGCAGAGGCCTCTATCTTAAGCTATGATGGCAGCATGTACATGAAGATCATCATGCCTATGGTCATGCATACTGAAGCAGAAGATGTCTCCTTCCGTTTCATGTCCCAGCGTGCTTATGGGCTGTTGATGGCAACCACCTCACGAGACTCTGCTGACACTCTGCGCCTGGAGCTGGATGGAGGCCGTGTCAAACTTATGGTTAACCTAGGTATCGTATAAAAACCTTCCACTGCCCCTCGACTATTAGTTTGGGCTTGTGTTTACTGTTTTTTTTTAATAATTTTGTTTAATTTCTGTTGATTTGATTGGATTGGATTGATTTCTAAAATAACTACTGGGACTTTCATAATGATATTCTCTTGTGGAGAGAAATTCTCTTCTGCATTGCTGCATGAAGATTTGCTGTCAGTTCTTCGTTATCAACAGTGTTGGTTTTTAGGTCTTTAAGTTTCCTTTCTTAGTCTGGGACTGGTAAGCTCTGTGTGAGACATGCTGCTTGGTCCATCTTTTGATCAGTTACATCCCTCATTCATCCAGCATCACTCAAAACAGTCAAAGCTGAATGTGGGAGGAAAGCAAAATGGATATGGTAGCAAGGAGAAGTCCTATGAATTCGATACCCTTTACGGAATTTGGCAGCGTTTGATATGACTTGGTCTATTTTACTAATTTGCTAATTATTTCTATTTTCTAATTGCTGTATGTTTCAGCCTTTGGGGTTATTTAGATCTAGTAAAAAACTCTGGGGGTTTTTGAATATGTCTTTAATAAAATGAAGACAATAATAATAAAGTGCATCACCCCCTGTCCCAAAGGGTTATGATCTGTCTCCTTAGAGGTACGCTTTCCCAGAAAATAATAAAAAAAGACAATTAGAAACAAGTCCAACAATAACAACGAAAAAAAAATGGGAGTGAGTGAGCTGTTATATTAGCCTCAATCCATTTTCTTGCCAGTCTTTAAGTGTTGTACTGAATGAAAAATTGCCTTTTTAAAGAATGTAGATCCACAAGTTGAAGCTTTCTTTAACTTTCCAGTGATGCAACTTGTTGCTCATGTGAATCCAGGAATATAACTAAGAAGAGATTCTGAATCAAAGAATCAGAATTATCATGACAGTGCAAAATGTTAAACCTCTTATAATATATAGGGTACTCTATATGAAGACATGTGCATGGTCCGCAAAAGCTTGTGTCAGCTTTCAAAATTCGAAGCCCCACCGGAACAAGCTTTCACATTTTTTGAGCTAACAGTATCAGCATCTTCAAAGCCCTGCTGTGGTGATACCTGGAGCAAACCATGTAGTGGCTTTGTCTGTAGAGGGCAAAAAAAATTTTATACACCCATACCTGTAGTAAGAGTCCTTGTTTTTCAACTCCTGTCCTAGCTAGATACGGTAAGTTTATTAAGGTTGTGGTAAGTCGATCAAGGTCTTGGTGTACCATAGATAAGCTTGAGTGGTGATTTTAGAGTTCCTCATCCTCATCTGTGCAGTATGTTGGCCAGCAGTTGTCCTCTGGAACTAGTTTGTTTTTTAAAAATTGCTTCTAGTGTCTCTTTGGCTTTGAAAGTGCAAGTCAGACACTAATATCAGCTTTTGGAATAAGAAAGTGAAGAGAAGAGGATGCATTTAAACAAGTTCATATCTATTAAAAGCAAAGAGTGTTCATCTAAGGGGCTATAGAAACACTTGCTTTTTATTAAAAAAAAAAAAAAAAAAAGAAGAAAATGCAGTGTTATAGAGTTCCTGTTTGGAATATATATATATGCTCTGCTTAGCTTGACTGAAGAAGTTCAAAGATCTATTGAATATCTAGCTACCACAAGAGCAGTTGCTATGCTATCTGGACTGGCCTACAGGACAGAGGGAATAGATTAACTTCAGCTATGACAGTAACTTCTCAGATAAAGAGAAACAGCACTCTGATGATAGCCATCTCTGCCTACACTGACTTTAAGTGAAGAAAATTTCATAGATTTGCAGGGTTTCTATGGAGAACAGCTCAAAAGAGTTGCTGTTGAGCATTCTTACATGTGCATGGAGAATCTTTCATAAAACTCCAGTGCATGTACATATATATATGTGTCTGCACTTTCTTCTGATCCAATACAGTTGATCTGGCAAAATAAGATATTTTTTTACCCACTGTTTTCTTTCTTGGAAATTATTAGTAGCAAACTTCTTCTCAGAGAATAAACTTAGTCCCTGGAAGACTGGCATGCTTTGGTTGGAGAAGCGATGGAGCAGCTGAGTATCTGCTTTGCTCTACACTACCCCCTTTTAACCCAGAGCCAGTTCTTTTACCTTGCATGCCTTAGTTTCTCTCTTTGTTGAAGAGAGAAAAATTTTCAACATGCCAGGGATGTGGCAGTATTTTAGTCAGTGCTGCTTCTGTCGCCTTTGATACTCCCACATGAAAAGTACTACAGCATGAAAACTGCTGGGCTTGATAAAATATTGTCACTTTTTCTTCTGAGAAAGGTACTACTTATTTGATTCTGTTATATCTTCATCTTCCTTTAGAATCAATGAGAGCAGGGGAATTGCTCCAGGGAAGTATTCAGGACCTACTAGACTTGGACCCTACATAAATATGAGGAGGGTGTATTTAGATTACCCTGAATATACTTATAATTTTTTACAGCTTACTCTTTCCTTTCAGTTTTCCTTATATCGTGCTGGCAGACATTATTTTCCTTCAGGGCCTGTCGACATTGTGTGCCTGATTGGCACTGGTGACTTTTAACACTCACTGGGGTCTGTTACGCCATCACCTAGCCTCTACATGTGGACTGTTCAACCTGGCGTCTAAAAGATATGGCTAAAGAATTGACAGATGGTGTTTGAAAAGAGATGTGTCATTGACAGTTTAATACAGGGATAAAATCCTTAAACCAAACCCTATTGTTAACTGAAGGCTATTTTTGTGTAGTTGCAGGGACTGAAGCAATGTTTATGCCAGATTTGCCAGCTTTTCACCTGAAAACTTTTGTGAGATTGAATCTTCCCCAAAAAGTGACTACTGGCTGCATCACTGGAAACCAGTCAGTACTCTTCTATGTCCGACTCAACAGAAGGGTAGTTTAGGAATCTGGATTGAACTTCAGCTCTTCTCTCTTCTGATTTATAAAGCTGTCAGATATATTCCTTGGAACAGGACTTTCCTTGTGTCAATGTGACAAAGTTACCTTGCTGTTAAAAGAAACAGAATTTGAGGAGAAATGACCTTATCAGAGCTGTTAATTTTCAGTTGTTTACTGTAAGTCATACCTAACTCTTTAACGATACTGTTCATAGCCAAAATGTCACAAATGAGAACCAAATCTTCCTTATCTGACCCTGCCAAAATCCCCTATCAGTGAGGAACGGTCGTCAGCACCACCTCTGAAAACCTAAGTGTGCTTGGTGCTGACTAGCTACGTGTCAGCATCCCTCTGAGTGTCTAACCCATGACAGATGTGTGTAAACAAAGACTGTTTTGAGTGGTGGGATATTTAATTGTGCTTTTCTTATAAATCATTTAATACTATTACTAAGAGCTGTCTCTTTCTTCTCTTCTTTGATCTATTCCATTTGATGACTTATTATCATTTGTGTGGTTATTAAGGTCTTTCCTATGTTGTTCTTTATGTTCTTTTTTTTTCTTTTTCTTTCTTTTTTTTTTTTAATTTAATTTTCTTTTTTTTTTTTTGATTTTCCCTAACTCTTCTGTGTATTTCAGTTGTAAAGCTTTCCCATACCCCATCAGCCATGGTAAATCAAAAGATGGTATTCAACCCTTCAAAGGCCTGAAGCCTGCGGCCCGCACAGCAAACAGCCCTGAGAACAGAGCGTACAGAGCAGCCTGCAGGGGCTGGCATATCCCACTCACCTCCTCAGCACTCAGTGTCCAAACCAAACAGGGGATATATACGTTGTACAGCAGGCGTGGGTGGGCACGAGTGGCTGGGTGCTTGCTGTAGAATCTGAGAGGGAAAGGAAGAGCAGTGATGAATAATTCTCTAAGAAAGAAGGGTGAGGAAGTTGTTTCAGACCTTTCCCGTGTGGGTTCCTGAGGCACTGCAATCTGCATGTTGACAACACGTCTCTCGCAGTAGTTTGAGTGTTTGTTGTGTGAAGATTAGAAGTCCAAATGTGATACAGATCTCACTTCTGCTGAGAATTACTCTGAAGAAATGGGTCTAAAGTGGAAGGAGAGAGAGGGAAATTAAGCAAATCATGGCTTGGGACATGCTTGGGAATAATTTCTGATGCTGAGAAGATGTGAAGAAAGGGCAAGAAATGGCTGGTCCGATAGAGAGATCCACCTTCACATTTTTCCTTCCATTGATGAGTGGGAGGGATTATAGTGTCACTGACTTTTATTAAATAATATTCTAGGTTTTTTTCTTTTTGACCTGGCTTATCTTCCGGTCACTGGTGGCTAGAATAAATACTTCCTTGCCTCCTGTTGATCTGAGTCAGTTCTCTTGTAAGGAAGTGTAATCATCCCTCTCACCTATCTTTTCCTAAGATATCTCCTCAAGGGTGTCAAAGACATCTTTGCCTCTCCAAAATGCAAACTTTCTTTTGTCATTCCTACATACAAACAGAGCAGGCACATTTTCTATTTTTCTCTTTTAAATATATGTGAACTTTTTTGCCAAATTTCCGTTTGTGTAAATCATACACTCGGACTGCAAGTGTATGCCCATCCACACCATTTCTAATTGATAAATTTATTTTCTATAATTGGTACATACAAAGGCCCTTGTTTATTTTGTTTTTGTCATGGACATGCAAAAATATTTGTTAGTTACAGCTGGGTGCACTGTCTGACTGCATGCGAGTAGGAGAGAGGCAGGAAGCCACACTGTAACATGGGGTAAGAGCGTGAACAGTACCTTACCTGGTTTCCCCATAGGAATTAGCCCAGGGTGAGCTTAGAAAGTGAGGCCCTGAATATCTTTCTTGTCCTAGTCTTGCCTTAAAGTGCTCTTCCATAACCACATATGGATGCTCAACAAAAAGAACACAGCAAAGGTGACTTACATTCCTGATTCAAGGAAAAAACAGCCTGGGGCCTTACAAATGTCAAATAAATATAGCTATTTTCAGGCACGAAGATACAAATGGTAAGAAACACAGGCCTAATTTGCAGAGACTTCTGTCTGCTACTAAAGACATCTCCATTCAACCAATGAATCCCTAGTGTTAGCTAATTGCAGTGAAGCTATTTAACATTTTGCAAGGAGAAAGTCTTTGGCCCATTTTCCAGGTGATTGTGCTCTGAAAAACCTTCCATCTGAGCACAGAAAGCAGCTTCTGGTTTACATTAGGAATAATAATGAAAGAAAGTAACAGTAGAAAGTCTTCTCAGCTCATCCTGCTCCCCATGCTGTTATAGTCTTTGTTTTCAATTTACTGCTGTCCTCCAGATTCCTCATTCAATTGCTGAACTGGCAGGTGACTGGATTTACAGCTGTTTAGGCATGCTTATCTTCAAAACCTTAAGTAAGGGAAAACCTCTTTTGAAAGAGTCAGGAATGCAGCCATACCTAAATAAAGCAAATTTCATCAGTAGAAGACCAGACTAAACCTGCACTTTACTGCCAGGTAAAGTATCTTCTGCTTTGGGTTTGTAGTGTTGTACTAGTTACAGGAAAATAGGTATTTTCTTCCTTTCCAAAAATTGATGTAAGTGAAAGAAAATGTCTTCATGTGTTAATGATTGGAAAGTTTTTTTGGTTGCTCTGGGCAAAGCTCAAAATTAAGAAAATGAACCAAAATCCCTATGCTTGTTCTTTAAAGGTAGTGTGGAGAGTATGGTTGTGCTGGTGTAGCAGTGCAGACAGATGCATTTGCCATGCAGGATCCCCACTGAACTAGCTGGACCAAGTCTGGTTTGGGAGCTGGTTCTTTTGGAGTTCATTTGGGTGTTTCTGCCTGACACCCCATTGCATGGCATTGCAGAACCTTCATGCTCGCAGAGTCTGGAGATCTAATAGCACCATGGTAGTTGTCAGTGCAACCCCCTCAGTGGCTTGGTCTCTTGTTGTCCTTTGAAACAGAAATCTAGCAGCCAGGACAATGGCTATACTGGTTTTCAGTTTGAAACACTGATCCCTTCATCTGGAGCAGGCAGTGACTCAGTGTGAGGTTAAGCCCTGGGACACATAGTTACTTCAGTATCGCTGCAAAAAAATTAAAAATGCAAAACTTCTCTGCAGACATCAATAACACAACAATGTTACACACTGCACATTACAAACACAACACACAATTTTAGTTTCTTTGATGAATATTGCTGAGGACCAGCCATTTTTCCCTTTCCAGCACACTTACTGTTTAGCCTACAAGAAATTCCCCGGTTCCAGCTATGACAGCTCTCTTGATCTCACTTGCTTGTAGTGAGACTTGGGAGTCTCTCTCAATCTTGCTCTCACTCTCCATCAGGTCACAGAGGAAAGTTCCCAAGCATGTACTTAAGAGCTCCCCTTACCCCACCCAACTCCTACAAGGGATATAGCCACCACTGTATGGTGATCGTACCAATTGCTCCAGGGCTGTTTGCTCCCACTTTTCTGTTGCGGTTGACGACACATGACAAACCTAATCGCACAAAACCAAACCCAGATTTTCTCAGGAGAAGTTCTGCTTGAAAACAGACTCTCTCTGGCTATGCTGCTCCTGATTGGTGTGTCCCTACTCATTATGGCTCTTTATTTATAGACTTATTCTTACCCCTCTTTCATTTTTTAAGAACTGCATTTAGTTTCAGCTGTTAAAATAGTTTTCCTACATGTACCTGAGTAAACATAAAATTGGTCCAGTTAAGCAGCAAACTGCATTATATTTCTCTGCCATTCTGTGTAATCTCTCTTGCTGGGCCATATCTCTGTAACAAATACGACCACACCTGCTGGTAAAAGCCTTAGTTGTCCAGTGTGACCAGTAGCATGGTGCTATTATTCCTGGCCTTGATTTCCTGAGAGAAAGTCAGCATGGCACAAGGCATGTAATAGCACTGATATGATAGCTCTCACCCACGTCAGATACCACAATAATGGATGTTCACAAGACTCTAAGTAGGTATTTATAAACAAAATATCCTCTTATGGGTCGTACCCTGAGATATGCTGGGCATTAGTGTGTTAAATGAGAGAAATAATACTCAGAAGCCCTCTAGCTCAGGCTCTCCTACCTCAACCGGTTTTCTATGTGCAGATTCTTCAGTTACCATTTATTAGATTTCACAAACATAACTATTTTTCTTTCCATGTACCCCCCTTCATCCCTTCCCTGCCTGTAACCTCTGAATGAAGCAGAGCCAGCAAAGGTTCCCAGATCTGCCACTTCACTGCCCATTTCATCTTCTCCCTGAACGTTATGAGCATCCCATTCAGTCTTAGCGTTCAGACAGCAAGATGAGACTGGGCTCTGAGGAACTGACAGGGCTGGGGATCTTTGGAAGAAATCCCCATTTCCCCTGCCAAGCAAAAAAAATGTGTCCCCAAACTCCAGAACTAGCTGAAATCTGGGCTGGGCGTTCGTGCGGTTAGCTGTTTGCAAGTGGCCATTTTATGACAGGACACAACTGGGCAGTATATTAACCCTTTCCTCACCTGAATGGACCGTGTCAAACGTGTCTGTGCACATATTGGAGTGTTCTGGGCTGGCATTCTGGGGGAATGAGAAGAGGGTCTGTCTTTGGGAGAGCTGGAAAGGGTTAAATATTGCACCAACAAATCTCATAGGCTGATTTTACAGGTATTCTGTGTTGGACAGATGGTGTATTTATGCAATAACAATATGAATTAATTCAAAAGAAACCAAGTGTAAAGGTTGACTTTGAGCTTCAAGCTTCTTACAGAAATTGCTAAAGGTCTTTAAAAAGTAAAATGACACTGGAGTACGACTTGCATTTTGATGGAGATTTTTTTGTGCTTTAATTATCAATTTTTTTATTGTAATTCATATCACTTCACTGTCTGAAGCAGAAGATTCTCTTAGATGCATAGGTTTCTATAAAAAAGAATAATTTTCTGTGTCAACATGTGGATATATATGTATATTGGTATATCTCTCTATACATACGTGTATATATATATATGTATGTATGTATATATATATTTATGTAACAGATATTTATGTAGAATATACTGTACATATACACCCACTCCTGAACTTGTGCAGACTGTATATAAGTATAAAATGGCCACATCTCTTTGCGTGTGTCTGTCCCCGGAAGGGTGGACTGATTGTTTTTGGATGTCTGCAGCTGTTACCTTGAAGGATGCAATTTCATCTTTCATTTATTTTTCCCCATCTAGACTGTATCAGGATAAACTGTAACGCCAGTAAGTTTTCCCTCAAGTTTCATTTTGTTCTCTTTCTATATATATTAAAATAACTTTATTTTCTTTGCTGTTTTATAAGCTGTTTTTATTTTATTTTCTTTTTTTTTTAAATTTTCTTTTTTAAAAAATACTTCTAAAATTGGAGGGTTGGGTGGGATATGAAGCTGAAGGGGAGGAGGGAAGACCTTAAGGTGATTGTATGTGAAAATTTTGTGTTAGGTTTCTCCCAGGAGGAGATGAACTGTTATTTCATAGCTTTGCAGAAGAGCACCTGAGGAACCTGATGAGCTGATAGTATATTTCACTGGTAGCCTGTTGTCTTTATGAAAACTTTTAAAGAACCACATAAGAATAACAACAGGTACTGTATGCACTTCTCCACTACAAAAAAAGGCATGCATATTTAAAAAACAAAGCAAAGCAAACCCACCTCAAAGTCTCACTTTATTTCAGAATGGTGACAGCTTAACCTGATATTTATTCAAAGTAATTTTTATTTGGCTATAGAAGAAGGAAAAATTATATCTTAGATTTTGAGTATATTATCAGTTATGTGATAAACTTTTATATAGCATTTACCACTCTTTAGGTTTCTATAATAAATTCTGGCTGAATCTTTGGGTCACTGAAGATCCCTTTCAGCCTGTAAAAGTAGGGAAGAAGGCTTATAGAATCTCTGTTAAAAATATTAGTGAAAGATCAGATCCAATTCTAGACTGATGGGGCAAACAAAGTCTTTTCTGTTATTCTACTTCAAAGACCTGGTCGAAGTTGATGTAGGCCTCAAAGTAAAAAGCACTTCCCAAAGAATGGAAATGTTTAGCTCTCAAGTGTGCTTCGAGGCTTATCTTACTTGAAACCAGATTCCTTAACTGGCAGATCCTCTGTGTTAAATGTTATGTGGAAATATTTATGGAAGCCTAAATGCCACTTTCCAAATGCTGTAAAGTATTAAAAAGCAAGGACGATCCATGTGTTTTCTAGAGGCTATGGTCTTTTTGCTGACCAGTGAGTCCCGTCCAAGCTAGTAGGAAGGTGAATAGAAGTGTGTTGCAGCCCCAAAAGCAAGAATAGTTTTCAAGTAACAGAGCAGATTGTAGCAGAACAGAGAGAATCTTATTATAAAGCAGTTTCTTAACAGCTTTGCTGTAGTTTTGGACTAAGAGTAGGTTTGTAAGTGTTAGACAACAGACAGTAGTTGTCTGGGTTTTTTTCCCCATGTATGATTATTTTCAAAATTGAAAAGGATCTCTGTGGTTACAAGTAGAAAAAAAACCCAACCAACCAACCGAAAAAACCCCACACATAATAGATCAGTTTTCCCTCCTGGTCACTGCCAGTTGATTGAGATCCTACTTTGCAGAAAAGTAGAAGGAATTAGTTTCTTGGTCTTGGGAAATGGTCCCTAGGAGCCCATAGCCAGGGACAAGCAAAAGTATTGGGGGCTGTGTGACTATTCCAGCTGTGAGCCCTGATATGCTATAGGAGCTTAATCATGAGTTCACAATGTTGAGAACTGCAGCCACCTTTAGCTCTATTGCAGAGCTATGTGGGATTAGTCCAGTATGACTCAAAGCCTGACAGCACTTTTTGAGTTCCTTTGGCTCTTCGAAGTTTTAACACTGTATTTCAAGATGGAGTCGGTAATAGGAAAAAGTGTCTTGAATCTCTGCTACCTGAGATTTCTAGTTTTTACTCAGCAGTGCTGAGGACATTTGCATAAAAATAGGATCATTTGCTTCCAAAGAGTTCATCTGCTTTTGCTGCTTAGCCACCTGTAACTCTATCTAAACACTTGCACCATAGCTTTTGTTGATGCCTGTCATCTGAGCATCCATATTGGTTCCTCTGGTACTGGATGACAATCTGGTGTTGTCATCTTCAACTTTTGATGCCAGCTGGCTGTTAAAGGCTTAGCTATGGAACACTATATTCATGTGGGAAATCAGTTTTAATAGCAAGGAGCAATGGTCTAGGTGTCATCCCAAAAAAATCTAGCAATAACTGGGAGAAATATTCAAAAAAGAAATAAAAAAGGAAAAGAGAATCCTATAATCAGAGCAGTGGGAAGACAAATTGAATCCAGCGCTTTTGTTAGTTTCCTCTTAAACATCAAAACATCTTGAATCCTTTTGCTTCCATGCGTTCTTAATAGTTGAGCCTGTTGCATTTTTAAATAGCCTTCATCTGAAGGCTGGTATGTATGTATGTATTTATTTATTTATTTAAAAGCAATCTGGATTTTTCTGGTTTAATTTTGTGATACTTTGCTGAAAATGAACAACCCTACTCCTAGTCCCTCCAAGGCCTTGTTTTGTTGCTACCTGTTGCAAGGACTCGGGTCATCTGTCCTGCTTTCTAGAAGGGAACTTGCTGGGGCCTGATTGATGAAAACCTGTATAGTGTTGCGTGAATAAAGTATCGTTAGGCAGGTCCTAGCCAAGTATCACTCTAACCATTCTTGCAGGCACACTGACATTTACTTGTGCAGAGGGAGTTATCCACATACAGATGGGTCTGCCAGGGTCTGTTGAAATGAGCAGAAATGTTTTAAAGTAATTTGACAAACAGAGTTCCCAATCAGTTGAAGAGTTTCAGGTCAAGCAGTCACCATTGCTAACTGATTAGAAGGGGCCTTGTGCATGGTTTTAGAGGTAAACAGAGCTGTACTTTTGGGGTCTGGTGAAATGTGTGAGTTAGAGAGCCTACCACAGCAAGCACTGAAGCACATGCTGTTTGAGAGGAGTCTGATATATTGTCCCAGGTAAGCATTTAATTTTCAACATACTTGAAAGGATTGAGGTTTTTTTGCTTGCATATCTTTGGGTATATATATGACGCAAAAGACTGTTTTCCATTACTTAATTTCTTTTTGTCCCCTCTCTGTTTCTCATCACTGTCATTCCTCACAGTTTTTAAATGGAAGACTGACTTAGTTTCCTAGAATAGGAACATTTTTTTACTTTCTCTGTATTTCTTTTAATGCTCATCTCATCCTCTCCTTTCACTCCTGAAGATACCTAAACTGATCTTACCTGTTTCTGCACACTGTCAGAGCTTGAATTTAGAAGGACCCAACAGTACTGTTGCTTACACAGATATGTAACTGGGTAGTAAATCTCTTTTTCTCTGAGTGTAAAATCAGCACAATCAAAACCAAGATGAGGATCCCAAAATACACTGTGTGAATGTGCATTGAATGATTCCTCAACATAATGCAGACATAATGGATAGCACAATTTTGTTGGCTGGATTTATGGGGAAAATAGGTATACTCTGAACACCCTTATATTTTTGCATACATATATTTTGGGTTTTTAAGTAGGATTTCCTGAAGAAGAGTAGCTCTTTAGTCCATCTCCTGTAAACTTTCTTGAAATGCATGGTTCACTTTGGAGAAAGTTAAAATTAATGTAGTAGTATTATAATTTGTATCATAATATCTGGTGCTCTGATTTTTCTTCATTTTTTTCAAAAGTATCTAGTCCTTAATTTCCTTATTCCCCTTTCAGTGACCCTACGTCATATCAGTCCAGCTGGGAATTGTTTTCAGCATTTTACCAATTTTAACTAAGGATGACAGGGCTTGTGTGTGCTACAGATTTGCTAGCTTTTAGAGGTGTCTTCACCTTGTGTTCTTTCTAGGATACTATTTGTATTATTTTTCTTGGCCTGGTTCTCTCTCCTTCTCCCAAACCTTTTATGTGGCATGTCAGTAGTCACATTCATATTGTTTGAGGTTTGGTCTTCCAAAAGTAGTTGTCTTTGGAACAGTGAATACTTTTGTCTTATAACTTGTTTCCTCATGAGGCCTTTTCTTCTCACTAAAACATGCCAGACAAGCTGTTACCTATTGTCATGTCACTTAAGAAGCCTCAGCAAATCTTGATCCTCTTTGCTTACCTGTTGCCAAAAACACAAATGGAAGAGGATGAAAAATCACAGTCCAGTCACTACTAGTTGATCCTGTATCTCTATGAGGCCCCATTGTTAGCATGTTGTTTCTGATCCAATTAGTTTTGGACTGTTCTTTGAAGATAAAAGACATCTAGAATATGAGGTTGGTTCTTCTTTCTCAGTTTCCATGCTTACTGTATTTAGTGGCTTAATTAAATATAATGTTAATGTTTCACAGAATCACAGAA
>VZRW01013131.1:0-76089 GCA_013398125.1 Aegotheles bennettii
AATAATATATTATAAATAAATAATAAAGATTGGGGGTTTTTTTAACTAATTTGCTTGCCACTTTGTGGGACAAATGTTAGATAAGTTGAGTGCAGGCAGAAGAATCTGGTTCAGAAAAGTTTTGGGAACTATAATATGGTAGCCTCGATGCAACTTTTCATGAGCTTATTTCATATTTGTCAGTCTTCATTGGGTTTCCCCTGATAAAATTTCTAATTAGATTCTTTCTTATGAAAAATTGTACATATTCAAAACATTGTTTTCTTTTACAGAATTTGTAATGTCACTGATTCTAATGTTACTAGTACTCCTCGAACTTTTCTTCTGATATTTTGTTTTATCCTTGGTAAAGGTTTCTGACCACTGTTTTGGTTTTCAAGCAGCCACTGAAAAATACTTTGGAAGAGGATTTTTTACAACTGTTCATATATATCACCAAAAGGCTGCAGAAATGGGCTGACATTCTCAGGAAATCAAATATCCTATGATATCCATGAAATTCTGAAAAAGGAAATGCAAAGTCCTGCACCTGGGGAAGAATAACCGTGAGCACCAACACAGGATGAGGGCCAATAGACTGGAAAACAGGTCTAAAAAGAAGAGCCTGGGTGTCCTGGTGGACAACAAGTTGAACATGAGCCAGTAATGCACACTTGTGGCAAAGAAGGCCAGCAGCATCCTGGGTTGCATTAGGAAGAAAATCAGTAGCTCAGGATCAAGGGAGGTGATCCTTTCCCTCTGCTCAACACTGGTGAGGAACATTTGGAGTGCTGGGTCCCATTCTGGACTCCCCAGTACAAGAAGGACATGAAATTACTGGAACAAGTCCAACTAAGGGCCATGAAGATAGTTAAGGCATCTGCAGAGGCTGAGAAAGCTGGAACAGTCAGCCTGAAGGAGAGAAGGCTCAAAAAGAGGTCTTATCCTTGTTTATCTGAAGGGCAGCAATAAAGACAGAATCCGACATTTCTCAGTGGTACCCAGTGAAAGGACAGGTGACAATGGGCACAAAGTGGAATATAGGAAATTCCATCTAAACATAAGAAAAATATAAGATTTACACTTTTTTTCCTGTGGAAACAATGGAACACTTGAACAGGTTGCCCAGAGTTGTGGATATACCGTCCTTGGAGGTATTAAAATGCAACAGGACACAGTCATGAGCAACCCTTTGAGCAGGGTGTTGAACTAGGTGGTCTCATCTTCTGACCTTGATCATGATTCTGTAATCATATAAGCAAAGTGACCTTTGGCAGTACAATCCGTTGTAGCTTTCTGCTGTCTTAAGTAGTTAAGGCTTATGCAAATACTTGCTTCCATACCAAGGAATGGGCTTTATTAATTAATGTTATTAGTTAAATCAGTAAACACTAGAACTATGTTAGACATGGTTTAATCACCTAGGCATGTCAGGTGGCTGTGTTTAATACCCAATAATCAGAATTGGTTGAAATATTTTGCTAAAATACTCTATTTCACTGAGACTAGACATTCCTCAGAAACACAACTTTTGAAGAATGATTTGGTAGGAAGTCTTCATCTAGGAGGACTAGAAAAAAGGAAAACAGAGGGAAAAAAGCAAGAGGGATGATTAGACTTGCTAGCATTTTAGGAGGAAAAAAAATCAAATACAGAAACACACAGAAAGGGCCAAACATAGTTAGTGGTCTGTGAGGGAGATGACCAACAGGAATAACTTGGTTTGGTGTGATTTTTAGATGAAAAAATGTTCTCACACAAGCAGAACTTTTGTCTCAACACGCAAGCTTGTTACCCTCCAAACTAAAACAAATATTTGTGTCTCTCCTTTGTGATATATAAGTTTTTATAAAATTCCAGAAGGTGTGTTTGGATTCCAGTACAGAATTAAAGACATTTCAGCACTGCAGCATTCATAATCTTGCCACTTTAATCACTTTTGATTTGCCAGTAATTCATATTTGAAAGAAAGAAAAATATATTCAAAAAAGAATAACACAACTTATATGAGGTTGTTATTTATAAACTTATGTGTAAAGAAGATTTGGGCCAACATCTCTAAGCCATGAATACAAGCAAGTAAAGGCAGGATTCCTAGGTCAGAACAGTATGCAAGCAGCAGTTGGAGGGCATATATACTTATTTACATAATTAGATGTGAGTTAGACTGAGATAACCATTCTGTAATTACACATACTGAAGAAATGTTTGCTGCAGAAAAGCAAAAGCCTATGTTGTCTATCCAATACAGAGTTTGTTGTGATAATAACTTAATGGAATAATGACTGCAATTTCAGGTTCTTACATATCATCTTTTGTCACTAGATTTCAAAGTGACTTACAAGAAGGCTAAGTTATTTTCCTTTTTCATTCAATAATTTGTTGCTGATGTTACAAAAAAAACATAAAGGGTTCTCTGAAACTGAATCAGATGCAGGTAAATCTGGACAGCTAACTAGTGTTAAGACTGTTTTCAAATGTCAGCTAGTACAGTCACATGCGGTTTACTGGACTACACACGGAAGTACCACACCTCTACCACCTTATACTTCCATGCATAAGGCAGAATATGATGCACGGTCCTCCATGCACTACCACACCACATAACTGATGTTGTCTTCTTGCTTTTATTCAACAGAAGAAACCTAATTCTTTCATAATGAGCTGAAAATATCAGAGAAAACAGGAAAAGGTGGTGTGTTCACTAATGCAGAGACTTTGGCTTCTGATACTATAAAAAACACAGTTTAGGATTTGGATTTCTTCAGTTTACCAGAGTTGATGAAATGGAGTTAATTAAAACATGTTTCATCACTGCACAAGTTACTTATTTGGAGAACAGATTCATTATCCAATGGCAAATGACTTCATTTGTGATTCCCAAAGTTCTATTTAAATTTGCAGGTCCAGATTTATAGTAAATATATCTGAACTTTAATGGGAGGTTTTTTTCAGATTTGTACAGAATATTTTAGTGCCACAGAATCTTTTTATGTCCAAAAGTATAAATGGGTTCAAAAACATGGGTTGATTTTTAGCTACTAAATGCAGTGATCTAGAAGCAACTGTGAGTTAGGAAGGCTCAACCTATTGCCAGAAAGTAAACAAGGGGAGAGTGTATTTTAGACTTACCCTATCTCTTATAATCTGTTCCTGTTACTGACTTTAGTAATTCTAAATCAGAATTACAGATCTGATAGAGCACAGATGTTCTTATGTTATATTGAAAAAAATTGAGATTACCTGTCCTATTTTTTTATTCGGCTTCTTGCAGTCGGAGTTTTAACTGAGGGAGTTTACCACAGGGCTTGGAGCCAATGTTCTGGATGTAGTAGGCTATAACATCTACTCTGTTTATGCAACCCAACCTTGTTTAGCCTACACTTCACAAAGTGAATTCTAAATTTTAACAGAGTTAAGAAGACAGTATATGCTATCTAATTAGGAGAGCAGGTTTTTTTTAATTATTCATTCTTGCCAACTCTGTTTTGTTCCTGCAATTACGAAATTCCTCCCTCCTGGAGAACTGGAATTCCCCTCAGTTAGAAAGGCACTTTCAAGAATACCAGAAGCAAAAAAAACCAAAAACCAACAACTTGCTTTTGAGGTGTGCAATAGCAAATGCCAGATGTAAATCTATGCATTTTGTCTGGTACGTGACTGATTAATGAAATGCGTCCTTTACATTTTATTAAAGTAATCAAGCAGAAACCCTGAAACTGAATCTTTGCATTTCAAAAGATCATAATAAACAGTCTTTGAACTCAGGAGAAACGAGTAATGCTATTGGTGTTGTATTCATACTCATGATGGTCTGGGGATATTAGCAAGGCAAAGTTTGCAGGGAGAGGTAATACCTTTGAGAAGATGAACTACTATAGTTGGAGTAAAATAAAACAAGATTTATTTCCCACAAGATTTCCATTAGCCATTAATTGGAATATATTTCTGAAGGTTTAATTGGCATGGAAAGACAGGATTTTTGGAATTTCAGCATTTCTAAATAAGCTGCTCTATTATGAGGTTTCCTGTTGAGAAAAGGGCGAAGATGTCTACATATAGAAAAGTCACAGCCTGGCATAATATTAAAAACTGTGTTAATGTAGTGTAACCTTGGAAAAACTTTCGAGAATTTATAAAATTTAAGAATTTAAATGTTTATTATTATTATTAGTAGTAGTAGTAGTAGTAGTAGTAGTAGTATAAAAGAGATTCTCTGTGAACAGTTCCCTGCTTTATGAATTACCTGTTATAGGATCTTAGGATAGTTGGATAAACCACTTCAAAAGGGACCTCAGAAGGTCCAGCCTCCTGCTTCAAATGGGGTCAGCTATGACATCAGAACAGGTTGTTCAGGGTTTTATCCTGCCAGGTCTTGAAAACCTCCAAGGATGAAGGTTGCATAACCTCTCTGGGCAACTGCTTCAGCTGTCTGACTCTCACAACAAATAAATTATTCCTTATATCTAATGTGAATGTCATTTCAATGTCCATTGTTTTTCATCCTCCCACCATATAATGTTGTGAAGCAGCTGAGTCTATCTTCTCGATAACTTCCTCATAGGCATGAATAGGCTACTGTTAAGTTCTCTCCCCTCACCCCCTGCTCAAGATCTCATCTCCAGGCTGGGCAAGCCTTGAAAACAATAGAATTTTTGTCTTAGGTTTTTACAAATAGTGATGTCACTGGACAGTATTTCTCCTGCAAAATAATTTGGTAGCTCACATATGTTGGAATTTAAAACACTGTAGCCAGAGTGTGGGGCAAGGTGTCAGAGACTGTCTAAAATCTAAGAGAAACCAACAAGTAAGTTGTTTCATAATCATTCTTTGCTACGCCAGCTGACACCTAAGCCTAATATTTATCTATTTTCATATCTACTTGTTTCTGGCTCTCATGATCTGAATGCTCTTCCATAGGCAACAGTTCTACGGACTTCTATAATGTGTACTCACATAGGATAGGAACTCCTAAAAGTTTCTCTCTTAAAAACTTGTTAAATGTCCCATAAATGAAAATCTGTAAATTAATTAATCCATGCCTGATTTACCTATACTGCAGCATATGGGCAAAATTCTGAATGGTACACTGAAGGTTAAAGAGACAACTATCTAAGTAAAGGTGTTGGAAGAAAGTATAACAAAATTAATAGTGTCACAAACATACAACTGAAGACAGTTTTTTGCATTTTAATGCCTCACCTCATTGCATGGAGCATGTTGCTAGTAAATCAGTTCTGTCTAAAAGATAAATTAGTTTCCTATCCCAAAAAAGGAGCTAGAAGGAAAAATAGGCAGAAAAGAGAGAGAAAGAAATTAAAGTTACCTCAATTTTTAGTAGGTTCAAAATACATGTTTCGTTCTTGGCCATTATTATTCCCATTAAAAACAATTATAATACCTTCTATTGCAATTTCATGGTATATTCCTAAGCTCTAGGATTTTCATTAGCATGGTAAATTGCCAAATACCTAGAAATGATAATCTGAAAACTGAGGAAAGAAGATGATGAGATATTTGCATTTCAGCTATTTAGAAACATGCAAAGTGAGAATGTTGCATCTTTTGAAGTTTAGAAAATATCTGTGGAAAAAAAAACGATTAATTTGCATTTTAAAGGTATTATCTGAGCAAATAGTATCATTACTATTACTATATATAAAAAGAAAAGTGAAACAGGTGGTTCTGTAAGAGCTGTTCTCACTATTCTTTCCTCTGACCTTTTTCCTGTTCTGGTTGTGAAAGGAATTCCTTTCCCAAAGTAAAAAATTAATGGCAATAACTTTGACACTTTACACTATACTAAGCATATGGTGCTTTTTACTAGATTTCACACACCTATTATTTCATCTATCATTAAACACAGGTACAACTTTCTGTTCTGAATACCAAAAACCCAAAGAGAAACAACAGGAATGGAATGAGTGGAAAAAAACAGATTAAGTTTTTAATCTATGTGTTTGAAACCTGTTGTTCCAAAGATTCACGGTGTTGTTATGGAATTTGTACTAGAAGTCACATTGCAAGTTCAACTGGTGTCTCTATTCTATGTGAGAATATAAAACTTTTCTACAACCTATCTTACTGGTACACAAATTACTAAATGGCCACATTCCTTCTGAAGTAAAATCCATCCCCTGAAGAAGTAAGCAAATTATGGCACATACTCTAATAGTAAACAACAATTCTATAGGTTTAAGAAGAAAAAAATGCTCATTGTTTTTCACTCTGAGGACTGATCTGATTGTCTGAAAACACTTCATGATTTCCTCAAACACATTTGTATTCAAATCACAGTTTGTGACTTCTATGTATATTCTATGTGAGTAGCATGTATAAATTTGATATCTGAATTCCATACCAGCTAAATCTTGGATTAAATTTGTTATAGAACAGAACAGAACGGAACGGAACAGAACAGAATAGAATAGAATAGAATAGAATAGAATAGAATAGAATAGAATAGAACAGAACCAATCCTAACTGTTAAAAAATTATATAATGCTGTTTCTCTTTCCCAGCTGTACAAAACACTGCATCACATTTTCTCCTCTTTTTTCCATCCACCCCTGCCCTGCCTGGAACTTCAGTTGGGAGATTCCGTTATCTCTCTTTATATGCTTCCTGTGCTGGCATTCTTCTTCCAGCATTAACCAGGACTACCTCTTAGGACTACCTCTTAATGCCTGTTTAGAGCAGCTAATTATTGCCAACAAAAGAGAAAAATAATGTGGTGTTATTTTCCCAGATGGAAATATAATTACAATTCACGTTCCTTATAAATTCTTCAGAATAAAATCAAGATTAGAAATACTACACAAGTATAATAAATTTAAAGATTAAAATATGTTTCCATTTAGGATCATATAAATTGTTCATGTTTTGGAAATAATTATGTTTTATTGTATGTTATTAATTTATTTCACTAATGGAGTAGTGCTGGCTTAATGGTTGGACTTGATGATCTTAAACGTGTTTTCCAAACAAAATGATTCTATCATTCTATGGGAATAGTTAAATTGAAGATAGGGGTGGTTAATAAAACCATATAGACATTTTTAGTCATGACCCTGGAGGTCCCTTCCGGCCATAATGATTCTATGATTCTATGATTGGCTAGATGCTTATGAGGTCCTTAAGTGTTATGCCCATGTGCTATTGAGGCTCTCTTAAGCAAGCAGTAACTCTCAGAGCATAGATTCCATGTCTGCAACATTTCACTTCTTGCCTGATTCCCAGGACTGCAGATGACACCTGGGCTCCACAACAGTTCATGAACATGATCTCCCAGTGTTTAGGTGTGCTGGATTTACAATGTCTTCCCCTATACTTAATACTTAATATGTTGTAACATATCTGGAGTGCTGAGTCCCATTCTGAGATCCCCAGTAAAAGAAGGACGTGGAATTACTGGAACAAGTTCAGCAAAGGGCTGTGAACATGGTTAAGGTGTAGGAGTATCTGTCATATGAGGAGACACTGAGAAAGCTGGTGTTGTTCAGCTTGGAGGAGAGAAGACTCAGGAGGGAACTTAGCCATGTGTATAAATGTCTGACAAATGGCAGTAAAGAAGACAAGAGTAAGTCTCATCTCAGTGGTACCCAGTAAAAGGACAAGATGCAACAGGCAAAACTGGAATACAAGAAAGTCCATTTATACACCAAGAAAAATTTTTCCTAATGAATTTTGGATTCTCAGTTCCACAGTTGCATACACCTAACAGGAGAGATGGGGTATTTTCTCCTCTTCTGTCTTGCCCACAGCTCATTGCTTAGAAAGCTCAGAAGCCAGATTTTAAACCCTTTAAAGGTGTAGAAGACACACAATTTTTCACTTCATAAGGTAGTTCTTTAACTACCAAGCTAATAAAAAGATGAGGAATTGGGCATAGAAACTTGTCAAAAATAAAGATGGCCTTAAGTGTGACATATCAAATTTTTTGGCTCAGCCATAACAAAGTCATTAACAGCAGTTGCTTAGGATCATAAATATATTTGCCAGGGAAAATAAAGTGCCTACAATTTTTCAGTCAAAAAAAAAAGGTAGAGTTGGGGTTTTTTTAATGGATTCTTGTACAGAATACTGAATACTTGAATATTGAATCACCACCTGAAAGATTTTTGGCTCTGGCCCAGCACAGTAACAACTTGGTCTAACAATTTTAATTTTGCCTTGTTTTCTCTCCTTAAGAACGTTTTAAGAAAAAAAGAATTGCAGTTTTAATACTAAGGTTGTTAATATGCATCCTAGATACTTGCTGTTTAATTTGTCAGATTTCATATGTGTTCTGTGTTTATATTTATTATTTTGGCAACTTTCAACCATGTATATAACAGCTGCTTTTATCTTTGAACCATTCATCTTAGTTTTAGTTTGATTTGGCTTCCACCCACTTACAGTTGTCAGGGATAATACAAATCTCACCACAGTAATACTAAAGGATTTGGAATTGTCCCACAAATATTCTATAGACTTAAGTGGATTTGTTTCTTTCCTCCTCTTCTTTCTTAGATTTGGATCAGATTTGGAGAATGGAGAAAAAAATTTTGATATTTATGAGTCACTGTGGTCCCTGAACCTCAATAATCTCATTTTCCTAACAGTTGTTCACTGATTTGTTTTATACTATCTAGTTTGACTGTCAAAGACAATCTACCACCTGGTTTAAGTCTTTATCACTAAAACAGGAGGACTGTGAACAACACTCAATCTCTGCAAGACACAAAACACCAGAATCCTTTGTTTTATGTAGGTGTTTTCTGCTGTTATTTACAATTCTGCAAAAAAAAAATAGTAATGAGACAGTGTCTTTATTTGATATCATTTCTAACTTGGCAGATGACTGGTAGAATTCAGAAGATTTTCTTTTTCAGTCTAAAAAGACATTAGTAATTACTATTAGAAAGCCTTGAATAGTTAGTACTAGAAATGAGATATGAGGTAAATGTTGGTTTGGAAGGAAAAAACAATAGAAACACATTTTAATGTATGAAACTACTGTACTCACCCTTGTCAGAATAAATCTTATTTTTATTTCAAAATGTAGGTTTTATTTTTATTATATGTCAAAATTTTAATGAAATATTTCAATTTTACAAAAGTGCTGACAACTGAATGTTTTGCTTCTAAAATCTGCAAGCAAATTCTTCATCCCATTTCAAAACAAACATTTGGATCTTAGGGAATTCTCTATACAATGAAAAGAAATTGCATTTACTATAGATGCTGGTCACTGTCTTGAAAGTTACTATTCACATCAGTCCTTGTCTTACTATCTTTTCTATTCTAGTTTTTATACTAGAAAATAAAACTTTTATTAATGGCACACTATAAATTAAGAAATTAATCTGATCCTGTATTGCTGTACACTGCAATGCAAGTTATGTTCTGTGGTGAAATTTATCTTTTTTTATTTCATTGATGACATTCCATTGTTTGTGGATCTAATTCTTTGCAATATATTAAGAGACAAATACAGAATAAAACAAGTCTTGTCTGTCTGTCATTTGCTTTTTTGTAATTCCATATCTTATAATGGAGTCACTGCATGCCTGAGCATACCATCAACTGTCGTCATTGCCAAGTAAAAAAACATGATTTAAACATGTCTAATGTCCTAGTGAACTCAACTGTTCCATTTGACTTGCAACAAGAACAAGTTAAGATGCATACAAAATAATTTACATAATTTCTTGATTTAAGCTGACAATCATTTTTGATCATCTGAAGATGCCCTTAGTTTATAATATTCCATCTGATAATTTTTCAGGCACGCGTGAAAATATGTATAAAATATTTATCAAATTAGTAATATCAAATTTCTAACAAGATGAGCATTCTGGAAGGTTGTGTTCTCTTTAAAATACTTTTTCTATTACATTGAAGGTTTCCCCTCTCATTCCCAATTGTATTCATAATTGTGAATTACCCTATACTTGAAAAATATAATTTCAAACACCCTTTCCAGTTTTCTACCAGGCTTTCTTCTTAGTTACTGATAGAAATGGCCTCCTGGCATTTGTGTGGGGTTTTTTTTTACCTTGTTTTTTCATATTTATTGAGCATATGACACCCAGTAATGCTGGTATATGGTGTTTATTCTTTAAACTTCAGAGTTTCATAGAATCATGGAATCATAGAATGTGCCAAGTTGGAAAGCACCCATCAGGATCATCGAGTCCAACTCCTGTCCCCCAAAAGTCACACCATGTGCCTGAAAGAATCGTTCAAATGCTTCTTGAACTCACACAGGCTTGATGCTGTGACCACTTCCCTGGGGAGCCTGTTCCAGTGTTTGACCACCCTCTGGGTAAAAAACCTTTTCCTGATATCTACCCTAAACCTCCTCTGATTCAGTTTCATGCCGTTTCCTCAAGTCCTGTCATTTGTCACAAGACAGAAGAGATCAGTACCTGCCCCTTCTCTTCCTCTTACGAGGAAGCCATAGACTGCAATTGAGGTCACCCCTCAGCCTCCTGAGGGTGTTTAGCCTCCAGCTAAACAAACCAAGTGACATCAGCTGCTCCTCATAAGGCATCTCCTCCAGACCTTTCACCTTCCTCGGGGCCCTCCTTTGGACTCTCTCTAGTAGCCTGATGTCTTTTTTACACTGTGGTGCCCAAAACTGCACATAGTACTCAAGGTGTACTCTACCCCAGTGCAGAGTAGAGCAGGACAACCACCTCCCTCGAGTGTCTGGCAAAGTGTGCTTGATGCACCCCAGGACACAGTTGGCCCTCCTGGCTGCCAGGGCACACTGTTGGCTCATATCAAGTTTGCGATCAATGAGGATCCCCAGGTCCCTCTCCACGTCGCTACTCTCCAGCCAGTCGTTCCCTAATCTGTACATACCACGAGGGCTGCCCCATCCCAAATGCAGAATCTGGCACTTGCCTTTGTTAAACTCCCTGTAGTTGGAGATTGCCCAAAATAAGCTTCCTCACATAGTATTTCCCCAAAAAGTGCTGTTTTGAAGAAAAGCTTATGAAAATTCCCTATGCTAGGTGCTAGCATAAGAAATCCCTGAAGTTTTTATTAAGGAGATCTACTGTTGCCTGGTGACTTCTGAAGACAGAATCCTTAGTATGCTTCACGCCTAAAATATCTCAAGGGGAAATCCAAATTAACTCAGTTAATTTTGATTGTCTAAATGTCTCTTACAATAAGAAGTGGATCAGTCCCTCTGCAGATATAGCAGATTAGCCATGAATTATTCAGTATCTAAATACATGTGACAATTGGCTTCTCTTATGAAACCTACATAATTAATTAGACACCTGTTCTATGTTTCACCTTTAAGAGGTAAAGTGCAAAAACAAATGTGTGAAAAGGTTATATAGGAACATTTTATTGCATATCACTTCTTCTCCCACCCTGTACAATAAGAGTTAAGGAAATAGCCATGTACCAATTTATTCTATATGTGTATTTTTTTCATTGTTTTTTATGAAAACTTACTTGATGGTAATCCTCTTTTTGGTCATAACCTCAAGAGAATTATTCAAGGACAGACACCATGGGTTCATTTAGCAGAAAATAAAACGCAGAATATCTGTCAATCATGCCAGATACAAATCTTTTATACTTACGAAGCTGTAAGTAGATTTGTGTGTGTGTGTGTGTGTGTCTGTAAGTACATGTGCAGGCGTATATATCTATGTGTATGTATAGATACTTCGACATCACAGTGAACACAAGGAATAATTTCCATTAGACATTCTTTTTCTCTTTAGTCTAACTATAGTTTAGAGGTACACTAACTGTAAGTCTTCAGGACCAAATGAAACTACCTGACATTCAGAATATCCCAGTTGAGGGTGTTTTATTAAATTGCGCAATAAACAAAAAGAATATTAAATGGTCTCTGATCTCATAACTGTTATTCGATGAGCAATAGTATTCACGTACCAGCAAAGCTCATTTTTCAAATGCACCCCCTGTCTTGATTAGGACAGTGAATTGAAATCTCATTACAGTGGGCCATAAGTCTGTCCAGATATAATGCTTTAATTCCATGTATTCAGAGCATTTCATTTGACTCTGACTCTCAGACATAAATGACTTTATAGAAAAAAAATTTCAAGTTATTGCAGAAAATATGCAGCATAAAATAACAAGTTTGAAGATTTGGGGAAAATTAAAAAGAAATTAGAAAAATATTTAAAACATCTCCAAAAAAGAAACCCTACTTCAATCAAACAGAAACTTTCATACAAATAAATCTACATATTTTTTCAAACTAGTTTTATTTATTGGTAATTTTATTACTAGAACTTGCTCTTAGAACACAGGATACTGAAAATAGGAAAAAAAGAAAAACAAACAAACCACAAAAGAGGTAAAAGTATATTACTTTGACTTGTGTGGCCAACTCACTGCCTTGTCCTCAAAAGTACTGTTAGACCCAAGCATAAAGACTGGAAACAGCATTTCCTATAAAGTCAGACAATTTACAAACTCAGAGGAGTTTCAGAAAATATATGTAGAAGTTTCTTCTATTAGATTTCAGAGCTGTGAGCCATTGCTTCTCCATCAATTCATCCTTTTCTTTCAGAGGGTGACTGCATCTATGCCATTCCCTGCCCACCAAAATATAGACCATTCAGTACCATCATACACTTTTGCTTACCAAATACAGATCTATGGTTCTGCTTGATGAGGTAAATACTAATTTCACGGAACCAGTGATTCCTAACAGACTTATTATGAACAACAAGAGTGTTTATCAGTAGGCTACATGTCTGCTATTACTGCTAATTTATGAGTAAAAATCTTTGTGCATGTGGAGAAAAGATTTCAGCAGCAATTTAATCACTATTATTCACAGAAATATTTTCAGAGCTTGAACTTTCATGTCTCAGTGAACAAGTCCTAAGGCTGGATTAGAGGAAACTGGTATAGTTGTGTTCAGAGTAGTTTTTTCCCAGCTGCAATTTCTTCCAAAGTTATTTTGTCCACTAATAACAACGGACATATTGTACAAAGGCTAATAATTCTTCTTTCTTTGAATAAAAAAACACTACTTAGCTCATCTGCTTTACCACTTTTCACTTTAAAGCCTAAGTATTTCTTAGAATCCCTTGGAATATGAGATGGAAAAAATTGAGATGGTAAAAGAAGTTCTTGGCTTTCAAGAAACTGAATTAATGTTCCATAAGTGCAGGTAATCATGCAGATAAGGTCACTGAGTCCATGATCTCAATATGGAAAAGAAAAACTGATATACTTCTGTTGTGGTTAAGGAAACAAAGCTGGAAACAAAGGACCACATGGATGCTCGCTCACTCCTCCCCCCATGGTGGGATGGGGAGGAGAAAATATAACAAAAAGCTCATGGGTCGAGACAAGGGCAGGGAGGGATCACTCACCAATTATGGTCATGGGCAAAATAGACTTGACTTGGGGAAAAAGTCAGTTTAATTTGTCACTAATCAAATCAGAACAGGGCAAAGAGAAACAAAACCAGACATTAAAAACACCCTCCCTCACCCTGTCCCTTCTTCCCAGGGCCAAACTACTTTGTTCCAAATTTCTCTAGCTCCTTCCCCCCAGCAGTGCAGGGGGATGGGGAACAGGAGTTGCGATCAGTTCATCACACATAGTTTTCTGCCATTCCTTCTTTCTTAGGGAAGGATTCCTCTTAGGGAAGGATTCCTCTGCTCCAGATTGAGGTCCCTCCCACAGGAGAGAGTCCATCATGAACTCCTTTGACATGAGTCCCTCCCACAAGGCACAGTCCTTCAGAAACAGACTGCCCCATCACAGCCTTCCCACAGTGTCACGGCTTTCTTCAGGTGCAGTCACCTCCCCTGATGTGGGATCCTCCACAGTTGCAGATCCACATCTCCTCCACTGTGCTCCTCCATGGGCTGGTTGCAGGGGGACAGCCTGCCACCCCACCACGGGCTGCAGGGGAACCTCTGCTGCAACACACCTCATCCTCCTCCTTCCTCACTGATCTTTGTATGTCTGCTTAGGTACTGCCCTCACCTCCTCCTCTCCTCTCCCCTGCAGGTCTTTTACCAGTTTCCTTTTCTCCTTCTTAAATATGTTAATCACAGAGGCATTGTCACTGTCACTGATGGACTTGTCCTTGGCCAGGGGCAGCTTCAGCTTTGGAGCTGGGGGAGCTTTCTCCCCCACCACCAAAGCCCTGGCACACAAACCCAACACAACTTCACACCTGTGGACAGGAAGCCTTTCATATTCTTAGTCAAACCTTATGGTAAAATAGACCTGCTGTTAAATGGAGAAATTTTTTATTTTTATTTTTGCAAGTGAGGTCTTAATAAATCTTTAGTATATGTACTTGGTGATGGAGATTCTTGGCTGAGCCCGGTTGACACTCCTGGGCCTGCTTTGCTCCCTCATGTGGGTAGGGGTGTGGACCCCAGCTGTTGAGGCTCCCTCCTTGCTGAATGTGTCATTTGGCATCAGCCAGATGATCCTGGCAGCACCCTGACAGAAAGTTTCATGGAGTCAGAACCAAAGATGATAGAAACCTACATGTAAGTCTCTTGTGCGTATCTTGAACAAGAAAGATCAGAGACCTCACTCCTACATTGTAAACCACTATCCACTAAGCTATGTTTTCTTCAAAACAAATATTCCAGTCTGTTTGACAAATGTGTAGTGAGTGCTTAAATTTTTTCAAGCAGTCATAACACAAGCAATCTCTTGGGTAGTTAAATTTATAGTAAACACAATAGTAAAACCAGAAGTTTTGGCTCGATACCTCCCATATTCTGAAAGCCTTGAATTTCTGAAGGAAGCCAAAGAGCCTTTAGAAATAGATGCAGGAAACTAAGTCTGAATAGTTTTTTTTTTATGTGGGAAGTATGTGGTGCTCAAAGCAGGCCCACATCTGGATCACTCAGGCATTATTTTGTTTATGAATGTCAGAAGCAATGAGAAAGAATCCCACAAATGTGGATAAAAGAGATTTCCAATAAGAGGCAAGTTATCTTAGAACCTACTATAAGCTAATCAATGTAACTAAAGAGTAAGGTTTAGTTAGACTAAAATCATAGGTGTTACAAGAATGGAGAAAATTAAGTGAAACTGAATGTAGTGAAAGCTTTTTAACAGGATTTCCAAACAGTTAAAGGAGGAAAATGTTAACTGTGTTTGGATTCTTCCAGGAACAATGATCTCCTTCCATAGAAACAAGACACATATGACCTTTCTTGTGAAGTCACTCATTCACTATAAATTGCTTCAATGAGTGTTTTGTTACTCTGCACTAGATTATTCATACAGTAGCAACAACCAATGAGAAAAATCTGTTATTTGTGGAGTAATAAAGAAACTTGTTTCCTCAATTATATTAATTGCAGTCCTGCAATCCTGGTAAGGTCATCAACTCAAAAAACAATTTCTTTCATGTAGAATTCTGAACATACTTTAGAGTAATTTAGTGTTTTACAACTGCAGTCAATCTACAGTCCATATTTTGAAATTAGAGATTTTAGTAGTATAATGTAAATTGTTAACTTTTAAGATTTTGCTGAATTATTTAAGATTGATTATGATATAGCAACTGTTTCTGAATAACCAAGAATGCAATATGTAGTATTCTAATGCTTCCTTTTAAAAGCTTTTTTTTTCCAAAAGCCTTTCTAACATCAGTGAGTTTTCTGTACAAATGAGGATGTGTAAAAAGCAGAATGATGTTAAATTCAGTTGCACTGGGAGTTAGAAGGAGATGAGAGGAAATAGTTTGACAAATAAGAAAAGAGAAATAAGCAGAAGAAAAACAAATTAATTACTGTGTTTCTAAGAGTCTCAAACAGAATTATAAAAGCTAGAAAATTTGAATAAAGCAATTGACAGCTAGTGGCTTTTTTTTACCACTCACTGCATCACTATATTGCTGTCACCTATTGTTATGATCAATGGTATATTATTACAGATCTGCTCAGCAATTGGGTGTACTTGGAACATTTAGCATCAGACAGGCAGTTAATTTTAAAATCCCCCAGAGTGTTGTTTGGGTTTTTTTTATCATAGCGTAGCAACCAGTTATCTAGAATTGCCTTTGTGCTACATTTCTGCTTATGAAGTGCATTTCTTTGATCATTGAAAACTGTTGGGTACTTTAAGATGCATGACAAGCTCGGAATACCTAACAGATTCTACACGTTGTCTTATTTTTTTCCCATCACTGTTACTACACACATACTACATTAAGTGGCATTCCTTACACAACTGATCAGAGGACAAGTGCTGAAATGCCTTTTAATAGTGCTTTAATAGTGCTTTAATAGTGCTGAAGTGCCTTTTAATAATACTCAACTGAAGTGTAAAAATAATTCAGAATTAAATACAATAACAAATATTTATGAAAATTTTAACATATTGAACTCAACATTACATTTAGTTACATTTGGCTCAGATGGAAAAGGCAGAAAAGATGAGAAGAAAGAGCAAAAGTAATCTCTGAAGTGATTATCACTTGCTTTTGTCCTGCAGCCTAGAGCTCAGTGACCAAGTCTTTACCCTGTCTCCCAGTCTCTCCTTCCCTCTTACACCAAATGTGAGGAGATGAAGAGAACAGAGCTGTTTACCCAAGCAACAAGAATAAACTTAAGCTGAAACTTTAATACATTTCTTAGAGCATAAAACAATGCCAGAGAAAAAAGTGACCCTGTGCCCTGAACAAAGCAGCCCCTTTCTTTGCCAGGCCAGTAGACAAAACACACAATGTTATCTTTATCATGGAGAGAATTAGCTTACTATGTACAAATAAAAATATGCCCCTTCCAGAAGCCCGTAGACAATCCTGATGCTTACAAACCAATTCTTGTTTGTGATTGCTACTTCATAGAATAAGGAAAGGAGTCGGTATCCCATTTCACATCTGGAGAGATTTCTTCAGTTTGTAAAGGATGCCATGTGTTTCTTCAGCTGTCAAAACGCTTTTACATGTTACAGATGGAGATTATGGGGGACACAAGAATAGATGCCATTTATGCCATTGCTTTTATGTGCTAGGAAAAGCAAACATTTTCTCCTTCCAAAACAGAACAAAAAACTAAAACAGTTACTCATTATTTAACTATCATTAATTTCAGCCAGCATTTTAGGAGATAAATCTTAGACTATAAATTTCAGGTCTATTTCCACCTCCTCTTCCCTCTCCATTATAGTAAAAGTGAGCATAAGGGGAAAACAAAACAAAACAAAACAAAAACAACAACAAAAACAAACAAACAAACAAAAACAAAACAAAAAACAAACAAGGAAACAGTGTAATTAAGGCCTATTTGGTTTAGATCAGCAAAGACCTACCGTGGTTACTAAATCTTGTCAGATCAGTGAAGAGCTCAGTGTGTGTAGCTACTCTTAATTTGCACTGTCTGGTTTTCAGCCAGAAATTGCAGTGCTATACTACAATAAGATGTACTCCCTCTATGTCTTTAAGCTTGAGGTGAAGACACTCAAAACTAATCACTATCTACTTCCAATAGAATTACACTTTCTGGCGTTTCACAATAGGTCTCGTGCCCCTCTCCATCACCACTTTAACATCACTGATTTGAATATGCCTGCTTAAATGTTTTTTACTTAAAACATAACACTGTCATAGAACTTGAAAATAAACACTGGCATGTCTGAAATGCTTACAATAAAACAAAAATTTAACAAAACCCTGACCTTGATAAGCACTTGCTATCACAATTTCATCTGTGGAAAGAACAGACTCTATCAGTTGCAGTACATAACTCTTAGCTTCAGACTTTGGTCTAAACTACCCCATAGGGAAATTAATGCACAGGTTTCAACAGCCCATCAATCTCACTCTAATGGAAGCTTTGTCTTGAATTGGGATAGGCAAGCCCAACAATTGCTACAAACATCAATGAGTAAGGGAACAATGCCAAATAAAGAGAACTTCAAAAGTAAAATACGATGAGTTTTTAATAAACTCAACCATATTCCAAATTGCAGTTTATTTTGACAAAGCTTAAAATAATTACCTTCTTAATTACTTTCACTTGAAACAGCCCTTGTAAGGTGTTCTGATACTATCATGAGCAGTCTTGTATGAATATTTAGAGACACATATTTAAATATTTATTTATTGGAATACAATACTATCACCTGTTAATGTAATCTCATAGAGTGGTAAACAGAACATCAGAAATGTATTTATTAGTATAACAGCACAATAGAAGCTAATAACTTTTTCAGCATTCTCCAGTGACACATATTCAACACATCAGCATGGAGCAAAGCTAAATTTCTTCCTTATTAATGCTACCACACCTCACTCAAAGGGGAAAAAATATCCTAATCAATGATCAGCTGATCTGCAAATCAGGCTTTGTCAAACACAATTTTTCACTAGTGACTTAAGTACACTGTGAGAGAATCATCTATTCTAATTCCTGTTCTGCCCCTTAATTGCTCTGTCACCTATTTTAGCCCTTGTACATTCCATGAGAAAAAGACCAAATTACTATAAAACAGGTCTGAAAAATCCCATATGCATCTTGAAAAACAAAACTGAAAAAGTACCTCAAATGTTGTTCTCAAGATGAAGACTGCCTCAAACTTAGCACAGAGCCCATGCTGAGGTATAAAATGGAGCACTAGGGGTAGAAAGATTGCTTTAAAAAAATAAAGCCTGGATACAAACTTCATGTATTTTTTCTAGTGGAATTACAATTTTTAATGCCAGGAGCAAGGGCATAAATATAATATTAAGTCATTTGTCATTTGTATGATAAAATAGTGTGGGCTATTCCAATTAGAGATAGGTCTGCACAGTATTCAAAAATCACAGGCTTATCCAGTAATTGTTTACAAGTTCTTATGATTGTTTTCACCTGGGGACAAATGTACAAATCATGATAAGCTGAATTGCTTAACTAATCATCAATCTAAAAGGCCATTCAAAATTTGCATTACCCTCTAGTTATGGACTTTAGCATTAAGAAGTCTTCAAGTTCGCCTTATATTTTTTTTGTCCAATTGTGATTCTAGAAGCAAAGAACCACAATTCACCTTTTTACCATCCGATATGGATGCACTGCAAGAAAAACACAAGCTGCAATAAACATATAAATTATGGAATGGCTTGAAGTCCAAACATGCTCACATAGGAGACTGATTCTGTGCCATACATTCAGTAAAAGCCCCACTTGTGTTAGCTTCCGTATTGTCTGAGTAAGAACGGAAGGAACAGGCTTGTACACATCATAAATTCAGCCACACAATAGTGTTTAACTGAATAGTCTTTTCTCACCTTTCTCATGCCCTGTGCCCACTGTAACAAGAACATGGCAACTAGAAAGAAAAGAAAAGGCATCAGTGCAGTGTACATGCTATGACCCATTGTACATAATAGAATATTCATGTCTTTAAAAGCAAAAGAAACTCAGGCAAGCATCTGTAAAAAACTAGTTCGTATTTTTGTTTCAGTGAAAGTAATGTACATGGTGATTGTGCATTTGGCTGTCCTAATTAACAGCGTTTCAGTGAACAGTTCCATAAACGATTGTTTCCTTCCTCTCTCTCTCATTTGTATTTATGAAAAAGATACAGTCTTGCTGTAGAATCAAGACAACAAAAGGACAAAAAGTTGGGCTACGTAAGAAGTTGTCTTCAAGCAAAGTCTGAGAAATACAATATGTAATGGCAAGTTAACTTGACATGTCTCCAGGTGTGCAGAGAAGTATTCAGGTGAGATCAGAACAACCCAGTATATTTTCTAGCTTTTAACACTACTGTAATACATATTCTTATTATAAAAATTCCTAAAGGCAAAGGAAGCAGTGATAATGATGGCAATTTTGTATCCCAAGTGAGCAGCAGCAACTGCCTTTTTGGAGTCTGGTTTGTTTTTTTTTTTTGGTTACAAGAACTCTTTAATGAAAAGGCTTTGCTTTAAACTGCTGATATTTTTAACTAAAATCTATTGTGATCAAATGCCAAACAGAGCAGAGACCCAGAAGGGTCATTACAGTAAGATTGTTACCATCTGATTTGCAGGCATCTACTTGTAGCTTACTTATTAGTCCATCTGTTCTACTATTATTTATTGAGACAGGAAAATATATTCCAATTCAAATGTAGAGCCTACTGCATTAAACAAATGTTCCACAAAAGAAATGTGTGGCTTAAATATTGGGAAAGGAATTCATTCGTGAAGCAGGAAAGAATGAAAAGAGGTTGGGGAATGCCAGTCGCTGAATGATGACGCTGAATATGCCCAAGTGCCAAATGAGTCTGCAGGAATGTTGTTGTGAAAAAGAAAAACTGAAGTTGATGAATGAGATATAGAAAGTCAATGTTTTTAACTAATAACGGTTAAAGTATTAGAGGCTTTCAAAGAAACCTGAAGTTATTTTAAGAACATCTGACTGCAGTGGTGCAGGTGACTGCATCACCTCTTGAGAGGCCACATTTTTTCTGAGTAAAATTATTACAAATATACAAAGTGGTAAACCTTGAATTTGGAATTTACTCTAAGCAGCCTCCAAATCCTGCACAGGTTGTGCAGGAAAGCTTAATAAGACCTGTAGTAAACATCAGCTCAGAAGGCAACTTCTCTTAGTAACTGTTTGAAAAAATTCCCAAGGTTTCTACTACAATTTTGTCTGACCTTTAGCTAAAGGCCTCTTATATAGATCGATTTCTTTTGCTGGTTCCTTCCCTGGTTGGTTGCAGTAAAAGGCATGGGCTTCTTTTTACAGCAGTTCTGCATGGTGGAAGTGAGTAGGGTTGAAAGCAAAGATATTGAACTGCATAACCTCATACACAAATAATTAAAAATGAGTCTGCTAACTAGAGTTATGTTACTTGACATCACATTTTACAGATCAATAAAGAAAATTTGTCAACTAAGTTTCTTCACTGTTCTTTGTTTTAAGCACATTCCAATTATTATACTATACCTTTCTGAGCTCTTGACTCTGGACATTAATTATTTCAACATATGTTTTACTTTTAAAAAGTTGGATTTTGATTTCTGGTTCATCAGTGAATCTTACGATGACAGCGCACTCAGCTCATTCTTGAAAAAAAGAACAAGAGTCACTTTAGTGTTTCTGGCAGAACAGCTGAGGATAATGTCTCTCCTCCACAGGGCTTGTCCATCTGCTCCCAGTGTGACCAGAGAACACTCTGTGATCAGACTGCTGAGCTTTCTGGGGAAAGCCAGCTTCATAGCTACAGGAATAAGGCACATGATCAAAATGCCAAAATTTGTCAAAAATTCTGACAATACACACTGAAAGAATAGCTATGCTGCAGGATGCACCAATGTGGTAGGCTCATGTCCAACTGTACACATTTGTGTATGCACACAAAATACGTCAGAGTATTTGTATCAGAAGTCTGCACGTAATTCAGATGTTCGTGTTAATATAAACATAAAACCACATTTGGAAGTTAAAGATTTCTCTGAGATGCATTCGACATTTTCTGATACATTCTACAGATGGCTTTGTACTTTGAGGAGAGAACCCTAAATCCTTTAGCTGTCATGGGACACCACAGTGCCTCAAAGGTAATCTATTTATTGCAGAGATTTCAGCTCTCCACATCCATCTCTTGTCCATTCCTAGCAATGGTAAGCATAGTACAGGTAAAGCAGTTTCCCTTGCATTTGGCCATCACCTGCACAAAGACAGATATCTTGGAGGGTTATAACACAGTTCAAATGCAGTTTCTACCACTCAGAAAGGGAGTTCTTAGGATCTTTTCTTTGTGATATTTTAATAAACACAGGATGGTTGTGAGCAGCAAGTAATCTGGGAGAAGACAGGAGGAATCAGAAAGCAACTAGCAATCAGAACATCCCATGAAAACAAGCCAATCTCTATGGAGATGTCAAAGAAGCCTTTCCTTGTCATGACACACTATATCATGACATTAGGGTTAAGAGATCACAATAGTCCAGGAGCAAGTAAATGGCTTTTTCTGGGTCCATGTTAAAGCAGATAATAGCAATGAAATTGTAACTAATTACTGAAGGGCTGCATTAAAATTTTTGTGAAGAGAGAGTGTCTTCAAAGGGCTCATTAGGCTTTCTTTGAATCGTGACTGTGAAACCAGGATTATATTATTGACAGAAATAAGGAAAAATACAACAGAACTGCAGATACAATTAATGTTGTGGATAAAATAATTCTCTTCCCCTAGAGGGATTTTTCAAAAAATGTACTCCCTCAGAGAGTTTTCTAAAATTATATATATAACATACACCTACACATCTAGGTCTTATATGTAAGATGAATATAAATCTGCTTGTATCCATGCATATGTATGTACAGGACAAGAGATAAAACAGGAGGGTTTGATAGAGTGCTGAGCCAGTCTTAAAGTGTCCAGAGGGCTGAAATGTACAAATTCAGAACCCTCTCAAAAGTTCTAGCTAAATCACTTTAATCTGTAAAATTATTCTGCGGGTATTTAAAAAGGAGGTTCTCAAAATAAGTGTTGTACATCTGCTGTAACTGGAAAGAGAAAAACATCTGCCCCCTCCCTTGGTCCCTTCCCTCCCCCTCCACCCCCTCCCAAATGCTGGCACTTCCATTTTTCATGTAGAACAAGTTAAAAATTTGCAATGCATGTGAAAATAAAAAATAACAGAAGAAAGTTTGGGGGGACAGAGCAAGTGTAAAAACAAGCCAAACAGTCCCAAATCTCCAGCCCTTTCCTCTCTTCTATCTGGCAAGCTTTCATCTATCCTGTTCCTCTGTTTCTATTCTTGGTTGTTTAGTCTGGTTGCACAAAGTTTGTCTGGTCCAATTCATTCTTGATATACACTGTTCTTTTCTTACTTCATTTCTTTCCTCAGAAGCAATTCCTCTCTAAATGGCAACATGGTATCAAGAGACAGCAGCAACCTCAGGAAGAAAAGAACATCTCGAGTAACTTACAGCAGGGAGTCAACAGCCAGGCCACAATGCTTATGTAGCCCTGTAAAATGGAGTATGGCTGAATAAAACTGATGATGAAAAAAGGATGTGCAGAAAACAAGATATGTCAGGAATACAAATCCTTGAAATCTGAAAGGTCTGCTTTTCTAGTCAACTTCAATCAGTCTTGACAGGCATTGCAAGGGCTCCAGGCTTTCAGTTCGGTTATAACTTCACATTTGCTTGATAATTTCAAGCTTATTGTGCTCTTGAAAAAAGTGGAAATTTTGAGAACAGAAAACACAGAATCACAAGCTAATGAAGTAAGAAGCAGCAAAATTAGCTAGAAGTCTACAACAAGATGATGATATTGGGCTGACTTGGTGAAGGCTGGGTTTGGAGACAGAAAAAAAGGCAGAGTAGAGGAATACTGCACCAGGTTGCTCTTTTATTTACTGAAATCAAGACATTAGCGAATCAGAAACACGAAGTGAATTTTTACTTGGACAGTATTATCTCCTACTGATTGCAACATTAAATAGTCACTGGTTTTATAGTTCAGGTGATCAAAGAAAAACATTAGAAACAGCAATAGTAGTATAGCATATGCTTTTAGAAAAGTCACAGAAATGTAACACATGCTATGATGAGAAGAAAGTGAAAACAAAATCCTAAATATATTCTTCATAGTTTTAACTAAAATCTCAAATTTAACTCAGCAAAATCAGTTACTGGAATTATACCACCTCCAGTTCTGGCTCTGAAGACATTTGAATTTTACTGAAAATATAATTGTTAAAGAAATCCTGTACCATAAAAATAGTAATAAAGTGGTTGCTACCACATTGTTGAATGTAAAAATTTTATAAAGAAATGGAGAAGTTGTGTGTTACTTAGAATATGGAAGTGTGTCAGACAAGAATTATGTTTAACCAGTTTGCAACATATTGTATGTGATGGTGTAAAAATTGTGGTATATATTGATGGCACTGGTAGATCAAAATTAATCAATTTAAAACATTGCTTTAAATACTATGCTTGCCTTCTTCTGGTTTGTCCCAGTTTAGAAACGGCCAGGGCAGGCCACAACTCAGAGACAGAGTTTTGCTTCTACTACTCCCCTCGGAAAATAGAAGGGGAGCAAGGAAGAAAGGCTCAACGGTTGGAAATTAAAACTATAACAGACTTAATCACACAGGGAAAGGGAATAACAGGTGGGGAGAAAAAGGAAGAATATATATATATATATACACAAATATATACAACCCGGCTCTGACGACCGCTGATACAAGCTCCCGAAAAGTCCTTCACTGCAAAGCCGATGGGGAAAACAGGGTCCAAAACCCCCCCGGCACCCGATGCAGTCGGATGCCGCAGAGCACGTGGCGAGCTGGTAACATAAGGCTGGGCCTCCCCTCCGGGCTGGCTCCATGTGGCGACAGGCAGGAAAGGGAGTGTGGGGGAGAGAGAGAGAGAGAGAGAGAGAGAGCGAGAGAGCGAGAGGGGAAGTTCCTGCCCTCCTGGCTTTATAGAGCTTGGCAGGAAATGGGAGGGAATACTGATACGCAATACCCCAGACCCCTTTTCACAACAGGGTCCTAAACTCCACCCCTCCCTCATTGGGTCCTTGCAGCAAAAGCCGTGAGATTTTGCGTGTCCCCTCAAACTATAACATGGTTTTAAATAATCTTCGACCTTTTAAAATGCTTATTTTTATTGGGCAGCAAACTCAATTCCATACTTTTTGAATAAGAATGAAGAATATTTAGTATAAAAATACACATATTATTGCAGTTAACTTCCCAAAAATTAATCTATGCTATACCACGTTAAACTGATACATAGCACCAAGTCAAGAAGTACAATAACTCTATCACTGTTAAAAATTCAGTAGAAAAATTAATTATCTCACCTGAAGGGTGAAAAAAGTAGGCAACATCTTCCATCTGTAGAGTTTTAATTTGTTATTTAAAAAATATAGAGATTTTCTAATTTAATAATCAAATGGTACAAGGAGAAACAGACCTGATAGATTTGATAATTAACTCCTCATAATTTATTGCTACTGGGCAAAACTATCATTAAATTTGAAAACTTCTTTTGCCATTGTAAGACCAAGTAATCAAACAGCACAAGAACTTAGAAAGACTTAACCTGTCCAATTAAAAGCATTATATCATGGTCTAGTGTCAGAGCCACTTGGGAAAAGAACTAGATTTTGACCTCATTGCTGAAAGATATTAGAATCTGACCACAAGAAGGGCCACCCAGTACCTTCTTCTTGCATTGAATTCAGTTCAAGGGTCTGGTTCTCAACAGCGTTGCAAGGGTCAGTTCTACAGCTCGCAGCCAGAGATAGAAGGTAAACCTGTACCCCATTGCTTCATTGAAGTTGTGCTGAAAACATAATAATTTCAAACTGATCATTTTCCTACCCTGCCTTGAGATCTAGAAATAGCAATAAAACTAATTTCTGCAAAACAAAGGATATTTAAATCGTGTGCATATACAGGCACATTTGCATGTCAAAGAGGTCTTACAGGGTTCTCATATTTACAAAAAATATGTTATTAAGTTCATCTCTCATGTCCTGTATACGATGCAGTGTCTGTGATAGAGTTGTTTATGTTTGTACACAGCAGTTATAAAATAAGCGGAAGAAACCTTCTTACTCCCACACAAACACATGAAGACAACTCTACTTATTGTGTCATTCTCTAATATCAAAAAGAGTGGTAAATAACTTTATCAATTGCTGCATCAAGGAAATCTGACCTTGACAGAGCAGTATCTCTAAGGATAAAACACTTCTTGGCCCCTTTCCCTTCTTCCCAGTCACATACTTATCACATCAGCTCTCCAACAAGACATGCAATGAGGTCAAGCCTCTATTAAACTGAATGAGGATATTCAGTAACCATCCATGGCCTTCCCTAACCATTAAACAACTGGTGTTCCCCTGATTCCAGCCCTTAATTAGATGGAAGCTACTCTTGTCAGTGCCAACTCTGTGCCTCAACTCTTCTCTTGTTTTTAGACAGACAATTAGGAAATAATATCTACACCTCAAAAAAAACCAAATATAAACTATGCACTGCTATGTTGTACTGTCGGATATAGCCATACAAAAAGCTACCAACTTCAGGCACAAATTATAGTAATCATGATATAATATAGGAGCTAAAAACATGGTGAATTTAGGCACAGAGACAGGCACACAGGTCCAGTTGGGTGTGGAATCAATAAATCAAGAGGTTTTATGTAAGGAGGGGAGATGTTTATGGATAATGTATATATAATGTATAGAAACTGAAGATATTTGTTGTTAGGACTGTTGGGATCTTTATTCTTTAAAATCAGTGGTGAGAAAATGTAGGCCATCATGCCTAATCTGTACATAAAATTTAGTTTCCATTGATGTCAACCTAGTACTTTACAAACTAAAACAATAGAACAACAATATTCCATGAACTATATAAACTTACGGCACTAGAATAGTTACCATTCTAATTCCTAAATAAATCTCATGAAAACATATGTTTTGAGAAAAGATGCTATTAACTCTCATGTTACTTGATGTATTTTTTCTTAGGTTTCTCCAGCTCAAAGGTTTTAGGAAAAACATAGATTTTTCAACAAATGCATTTTAGGCTTTTTCAGTTATGAATTTTTTCAACATAAATTGTTCCCCTGATGGTCCAGGGCCACCCCATTCCAAGGCCATCCCCAGTAATGGAGGGGACCTGGGCAATCCCAGTCCTTTTCAGCAGACCCACTCTGCTCACCCCAACTGGGCACTGCATTTCAAAAAAATAACACCATAATCTTCAGGCTGAGAAACCACTAGACAGAACAGAAAGCTGTCTGTCACTATCGCAGGAGCAGTGTGATACTGAAGGAGGAAGATGCATAGATAGAGGAACATGCAAATACAACATTTCAAGGTGGTGTAGAGCATACTGAACACCTCCACTGCCAAGACTAAAACTGGTAGAATTGGTGTAATCACTGAATGTACAGATTAGGAAATTAGCCAACTTCCTGATAGATATGTGGCAAAAAATGATAGTCAATAGAAGAGTGCTGTTATTAACTGTACAATTAATTCAATCATTATCTATTTAAAGAGCATCCATTGTTTTGTTTCCCAAGTCATATCAGCTCTTCTTCTTCTAGACTATCACTTCTAATAGCCAGACTGGACTTCTTTTTGAAAAGGAAGTGAAAGCATTCTGGAATAATTTTGTTTTGTTTTGTTTTTAATGAAAACATCCCTTGACACTTTTTTTCCACGTCTTAGATTTTCTGTGAAGTCCATTCTCTGCAGCACCACTTTTCCTTCAGGGACATCATTCCATATACGTGATTCTTGAACCAAGTTAATTTACTGGTGAAAGTCTGTTACAGACCACCCAACCAGGATGAAGAGGCAGATAAAATATTCTATAAGCAGCTGGGAGAAGTCTCATGGTTGTTAGCCCTTGTTCTCATGGGGGACTTCAATTTACCAGATATCTTCTGGAAATGCAATATAGAAGAGAGGAAGCAGTCTAGGAGGATCCTGGAGTGTGTGAAAGATAACTTTCTGCCACAGGTAGTAAGTGAGCCAACTATGAAAGGAGCCCATTGGACCTGTTGCTTGTGAACAAATAAGTACTTGTGGATGAAGTGACAGTTGGAGGCCATCTTGGGCATAGTAATCATGAAATCATAGGGTTTTCTGTTCTTGCAGAAGTTTTCTATAAATATATTAGCAAGAAAAGGAGGGCTAAGGACAACATCCATCTTTTATTAGATACTTAATGACTTCTTTGCCTCAGTCTTCAGTAGTAAGACCAGTTGTTCTCTGGGTACCCAGCCCTCTGAGCTGGAAAACAGAAATGGAGCAGAAGGGAACCCCTGTAATCCAAGGAGAAATGGTCAGCAACCTGCTGCACCACTTAGACACACACAAGTCTAGGAGGCCAGATGGGATCCACCCAAGGGTACTGAGGGTACTGAGGGATCTGATGGAAGTGTTCATCAAGTCGCTTTCCATAATCTATAAGCAGTCCTGGCTAACCATGGATGTCCCACTTGACTGGAAGTTAGCAAATGCAGCATCCGTGTACAAGAAAGGAACACATAATCTTGAGGACGAGATTAATGAGATAATGTCGAGGACATGCAGGACAGCAAGGCGATCAGACCCAGTCAGCATGGGTTTAAAAAAGGCAGATCCCACTTGACTAGCCAGATCTAGATCTACAACAAAGCGACCCACTTAGTGGATGAGGGAAAAGCTGTGGACTTTGTCTACCTAGGCTTTAATAAAGCCTTTGAAACTGTTTACCACTGCACTCTGCTAGAGAAACTGGCTTCTCATGGCTTGGACTGGAGTACACTTTGCTGAGTAAAAAACTGGCTGGATGGCTGGGCCCAACGAGTTGTGGTCAGTGGAGTTAAATCCAGATAATGGCTAGTCACAAGTGGTGTTCCTCAGGCCTCAATATTGGAGCCAGTTCTCTTTAATGTCTTTATCAATGATCTGGACCAGGGGATCAAGTGCACCCTCAGTAAGTATGCAGATGACACCAATTTGGGCAGAAGTGTTGATCTGCCTGAGGGTAGGAAAGCTCTGCAGAGGGATCTGGATAGGCTGGATCAATGGGTCAAGGCCAATTGCATGAAATTCCACAAGGCCAAGTGTTGGGTCCTGCACTTGTGTCACAACAACCCCATGCAACGCTACACAGCTGGAGAAGTGTGGCTGGGAAACTACATGGTGGCAAAAGGCCTGGGGGTATTGGTGGACAGCTGACTAAATATGAGTCAACAGTGTGCTCAGGTGGCCAAGAAGGCCAACAGCATCCTAGTTCATATCAGAAATTGTGTGGCCAGCAGGACTAGAGAAGTGATTGTCCCCCTGTACTTGGCACTGGTGAGGCTGTCCCTCGAATACTGTGTTCAGTTTTGGGTCCTGCACTACAAGAAGGACATTGAGGTGCTGGAGTGTGTCCAAAGAAGGGCAACAAAGCTGGTGAAGGATCTAGAAAATACGTCTTATGAGGAGCAGCTGATGGAACTGGGGTTGTTTAACCTGGAGAAAAGGAGGCTGAGGGGAGACCTTATTGCTGTCAACAACTACCTGAAAGGAGGTTGTAGAGAGGTGGATATTGGTCTCTTCTCCTAAGTACCAAGCAATAGAATAAAAGGAAATGGCCTCAAGTTGTGCCAGGGGAGGTTTAGACTGATATTTTCAGGAGAAAATTCTTTACTGGAAGTGTCATCAAGCACTGGAACAGGCTGCCCAGGGAACTGGTGGAGTGACCATCCCGGGAGGTGTTTAGAAGATGTGTAGCTGTGGTGCTTACGGACATAGTTTAGTGGAGGACTTGGCACTGTGATAGGTTAATGGTTTGACTTGATGATCTTAAAGGTTTTTGCCAACCAAAGTGATTCTATAATTCTATACTTACATCACTTCTTTTCTAGAGTAGGGTCTTCAAAGGAAACTCATGTGAAGATTTTGTTCCTCCTTACAACCTTGTCTTTGTACATATAGAAAATACAGTTACCTAGTCTTATTAGCATGAAAGAAGACATTAGAACTAAATAAACTTTCTGTTTTCTTAGAAGAGAATACCTGACTATTTATTTCATGTAGGTTTTTATGACATTTATTAGTTTTGACCTGGCTATATTAAATCATACAATAATAAAAATTGCTGGAATTTTTTAATGTTATTCAATTTGTCAAATGACAGAACATCAAATTGTATTGTGAATACAGCAATAAGAAATAAAATTCAAAATTCTTTTCATATGAACAAGAGCTAAGTGGAGAACTTAACAATACACTTAGCCCATTAAGACTTCAAGGTCAAATTAATATATATTTTTCCTTAGGTATAAGAAATAAAAAACACATTTACTTAAAAAAGCACACTGTTCACAAGCAAAAATATAATAGAGTAAGATTCAAGATAAGACATAACTCAAAATAATAATAATAAAAAAACAAAACCACAAATGCATTAAACTACATCGACAAAGTTTACTTTCTTACCGAGCTGTAATTTTGAATATGGTCAGTTCCAAGTTTTAGCAGAACATTATGAAAATTTGTAACATGTGGCAATACACTAAAACTATAAAAAGAAATAGAACTGATGAAGAAGTTCTGAGTAGTGACTATGGTGGAAAAGAACATTTATGCAATGTGTTTAAAGAAGTGGGTATGGTTTTTCACTGGATAAAAGTTTTTTTGTAATCAGCAGTCAGAATTATGCAGAAGGCAGGAAGGGAGAAACTGGAGATACTAACAACTCAGACAGGTCAAGTGTAAGGTACTGTACATGGGTCAGGGCAATCCCAAGCACTAATACAGACTGGGTAGAGAATGGATTGAAAACAGCCCTGAGGAGAAGGACTTGGCAGTGTTGGTTGATTGAAAAGAACAACGTGAACCAGAAACCTGTACTTGTAGCCCAGAAAGCCAACAGTATTCTGGGCTACAGCAAAAGAAGCATTGTCAGCAGGTCAAGGGAGGTGATTCTCCCCCTCTGCTCTTGTGAGACCCCACCTGGAATGCTGTGTCCAGTTCTGGAGTCCCCAACATAAGGACACGGAACTGTTGGAGTGAATCCACAGGAGGGCCACAAAGATGCTTAGAGGGTGAAGCACCTTTCCTATGAAGACAGGCTGAGAGAGTTGGGGTTGTTCAGCCTGGAGAAGAGAAGGCTCTGGGGAGACTATATAGCAGCCTTCCAGTACCTGGAGGGGCCTACAGAAAAGCTGGAGAGGGACCTTTTACAAGGACATGTAGTGATAGGACAAAGGGGTAATGGTTTTAAGCTGAAAGAGGGTAGATTTAGATTGGCGATTAGGAAGAAATTCTTTACTGTGAGGGTGATGAGGCACTGAAAGTGGATGTCCAGAGGAGTTGTGGCTGCTCCCTTCCTGGCAGTGCTCAAGGCCAGGTTGGATGGTCTGGTCTAGTGGGACGGGTCCCTGTCTATGACAGGGAGATTGGAACTAGGTGATCTTTAAGGTCTCTTCCAACCCAAACCACTATATGGTTCTGTGTGTTAGGGAAGAAACCCAGAACAGCACAATTACTTTTTTCAAGTTTTTGTAAACTCTTCTTCGGTCTGATTTATTACAGAAATGAAATAGAGACTGCATCTACAGGAAGAGCCCTTGAGAATTCACTCTTAACTGGCAAAATTAAATGAGTTAAATATCCAGAAGAAAGATTATTAGGAGACAGTGACATAAAAAAATATTATTAGTGAAAGGAGAGAAAAATAGCTCCAAACAACTGACTGACTCAGGCAGGAAGATTTTGACCAACTAAAAAAACTGGGAGTCCAGCCTGGGAAGGTGTGGGATAAGAGCAGGCAATTCTTTAGCAAAACATAATTTGGGAGAAAACTATAAGCTATCCCGCTGTGGAGGAAAGACTAGCATATTAGGAAATATATATAGGAGCTCTTTTTTGACCTCAAACACAAGAAGGAAGTTAGTAGAAAGTAGAAACTGGGTCTGATCATAAAGGATGAAGATAGAAGTAGGTATGGACAAAATCAGAAAAGTAGGAACATGCAAGAGATGTAACTAACTAAAGACATGAAGAAGCAAAATAAATTATTTTGTAAGAACATTAATAGTATACAGTAGCATATGGAAAGGGTTGGTTTGGGCAGAAAAGGAGAACTTTTCTTTGGTATTTTTTACTGAAAATATCAGGTTTGATAAAATGACTATAGCAAGTAATACCAGGGACAGAATAGCAAAATCTTGTCCTTGGGTGAGGAAGTAAAAAATAAGAGAGTGCTTAGATACCTTTTTATTATTCCAAATAATCTTAACCCAATGTATTTGGGAACTTAAAGAACTGACTTGATGAAATGGCAGAAACTGAGAAGGATGGCAAAAAAAAATATAAAATCCTATACTTTAAAAGATAAAGAAAGGAAGAAATAGGGAATTACTGAGTTATTATACTAACTTCAAAATGCAGAAAATAATCGGGGAAAAAAACAACAAACCACAAGCAAATTACTTTTAGCAAATACAGGCAGAAAAGAGAAATATGAACAGCGAACAGGAATTTATCAAGAATAAATCAGGCAAAATTATATGTTTTTACTTTACAACAGAAAAACTACCACTGTGGAGAGATAAAAATTAGCAGTTATCATATATTTTGTGGGTTTTTATATAAGCAAACCATAAATTCACAGTCTGAATTAATATTTTAGGTGTACACTTGAGGAAAACAATATTCCAGGAATGGTTCTTAATGATCCCCATTGAATTGAAAGGCAAATGGATTTCCGCAGAGCTCTATTCCTCATGCATCTGCGTTCTTGTTCCATATTAAGAGACTGGGTGATGAACTCATGAAATTAGGATTACAAATATAGTGAAAGACAAAGTTGAACTTGACAAATAGGAGATGCATCCTGAAAAAGAATTGGATGTTATTTAACAGAGAGAAGTAGATCTTACTAAAGTTCAGATAGTCATCTACATAAATACATGGTCTGAAATAATTGAGTAGGAAATCACTCTGAGAGATGGATAGTAGTTATCTCAATAAGCAGCAGAACAGAAGTCAATGGAGTCATTCATGCTTTTGCAATCAGCCAACTAAACTTTGGATTGTCACATATAAACAAAAGACAAATGCAATAATCTTTTGATTTAGACATCACTGGTAAGGATGGACACAAAGTGGAAGTACTTTGTGTCCTGCTTGAGGCAATATATTTCAAGAAAGGTGACAGGAAAGGAATATAGAGGAAAGGGACAAATATCAAAGGTTTTTAAAGTATGCCTTATTACAGAATATCTAATAAAGAGATGGACAAGTTTAGTCTGAATCTGAGAAATTGAGATACAATAGGGAAAGAAACAAAGTAAATATTCATCTAAACAAATATCTCAAGAAAGGGAAAGGAATGAAAGTAATATCATATTTGTGTGAATATGAAAAACAACAATCAGCTTAAATTACAATGAACGAGATATTAACAAAACCATATTAATAACAGAGCAATAAGCTAAAGCCTGGATCACACCTTTTGGAGAAGTTGTGGCATTTCCAGTGCTGGAGGTGTTTAAGACTAGGCTGCACAGCTGCCTCTCAGACTCTACCTAAATGTAATTGTCCCTGACCTGCAGTAGATAGATGTACACGGACTGGATAACCTCTTGAATTCCCTTCCAGCAATATTATGATCTAACCACCTGTAATTCTTACTGCATTGAAATCGGTGCCAAAGCATTTAATAACCTCCCTTCTTTTTTCTCCTTTATGACCTCTCACAAGAAAAGCTAATAATAGCTTATTAGACTGTTTAAAGGGCAACCAAACAAAAGTAACCTCCTTTCACATACCATTCCAGACAAAACCGATGAGCAGACTTCTGCATGCCTGTGCTAAGACTCCAATATAAAATTTAAAAGGGTGTGCCTTCTGCTTGGCAGTGCTTTAAATAGTGTTCAGTGTTCAGCATATAAGCAAGCAGTACAAAGACTCTCCATATTTCTTCTAACAGAATCAGAGAACTAAGGGCACTGATCACTAAAAGACTCCAAGAGATACAAGAAGGCACCCTCCTCCTGCCCCAACTCCCCCTCCTCCCCCGCAAAAAAAATAAAATATCCAGCATTCCCTTTCCTGCCAATAAAAAACAAAGAAAGAAAAAAGTGTTGTCTCCGTTGGGAAACACCATTTCAAAACATAGCCAGTGTGACAAATACTGCAGCATATTCCATCAGTTGTGTTTGTGGTTTATGAGAAATATCTCTGGATCACCCATCTTGTACATGCAATTGGAAAATCAATGGTAGCTTGATACAAGCTGGATTACAAATATGAAGTCTGAAATGTGGTTCTGTGAATTTAAATCACTGAATAATATTGTAACTAGATAATTGTCATTTACATAATACCTTTCCCTTGTAGATTAATAGCGATTTCACAAAAGAAGGACAATTCATAAATTCCAATAGGTGAGAAAGCTGACTCAGAGAGGAAAAGTAAATAGCCCAAAGACAACCTGTGAGCTCAAGCCTAAACCAAAAAAAAACATCTAGGTCTTCCGCATCTCTCTGCCTTAGCTATTGAACTGTATTGACACAGTAGGCACTGCTTAATCACATAGGCATTTTAAAACTATCTGTTTAAATTGAGATTCCTGTTGAATAGGAAGAATCTCTAACAAATAGGAAGTCATATGGAACTCCAGTCAATACTACTACACTATGCTTTTCAAGTAAAACTACATTAGAATTAATAACGGTTTTCTGGAAACCAAAGGTCTTAACTGATTATGAATTTCATTCACAATTCAGCCAGGTGCAATTAATATCCTGGGAAGTTTTCCTACTCCTTTGTAATATAAGCATTAGAAGGATGGCAACATTTCTATTCATTCCGATTGTGCATACTGTTTGGCAGAAGAACGCAAACAACTTTCCTAATATGCAAAGACAGGATACTCAAGGTAGCTAAATGGAGAAGATACTTGAACTTAAACCAGATTAAATTACAAAAATTGAGGACAAAAAAGAAACTGTCTTGAAGCCTGTTGCCAACTAACTCAACCAAGAGAATTTGTCTTCACCTGAGATTCAGACACTAAAAGATGATCATGAACAATTCATCCTTGAAAAACAAAAAGAAAAATTAGGAACTCTTTCACAGAAATGTTATATTAAAAACTTTATAATCTGTTTCATAGATTTACTTGCAAGGACCAGATGCTAGTTTGTTCCAACCCATATGGCTTTAGAGTAAAAGGATAAACTGCTAGATTTTAAAACCAGATATTAAAACTCCTGCTTTTGGCAAATTGTATGTACTTCATATAGTAAGTTCATATGACGTAAGGCACAACTTAGTATAAAGTTATTAATATTGGGCCCACATTATGAAGGATCTGGAACCTGCTTGAATTACTTTCATAAGATAAGGAAGTTTGCCTCAAAAAGGACTTCACCCTCCTTTTTATATGCTGTTATGATTCCCTGCCTCCTCCTCACCACATTTTTCTGGTTAGCTTATTTATGACTGATATCGGGGAAAATTACATTGTAATTTATTTTCAGTACTGTACCAACAGGGAAGTTATTAAAAGCAAAATGTAGAAATCAAAAGCCTTTCCTCTTAATTAAGCCACAGTGGAAATAATAAGTCACTTTCTCTCTGTTTCTGTCATTTTTGAATGCTGTGAGTGTTATTTTGAATGCAACAAATTAGACAGTGAGGTGGCCCTCTGCAACAATTAGGAAGTGAAATCCACATAATATTTTTTCAGACATTTTCTTTCTTGAATTGTGTTTTTTCAATTGTCAAGATTAGAGGATGATCTAGAAGGAATATTAGGTTCATTCTTAGTTCGTCATTTATTTATGAATAGGAATGGATTCAGAATCCACCAGTTTAAGCAGACTTTGAATCTTGACCATATAAGTGAATAGAAGGAACTCAACTTGGAAAAGAAAATGGTAACTGTATACCATTCTTGTTTCATACATTAATTTTGATTTTTCTATTTTAATGATCTCATGCTTTTTTTAATCTGTTCTCAAAAAACAAAAATGTTTCATGCTAAAGAAAAAACTTTATTGTCTATGACTACATTATGAAAATGGAGTATTGTATTATACATGAAAACAAAATTTTAGTCAAAATCATTATTTTTTAAAAAACTACATAAAGATTATCATTTGAATGACCATGAAATATTACAAGTGTGAAAATTCACTTGTATTTAATAAGTAAGAACAAACGGGAGCAACATTGTTTATTACCAGTCATTTCACTTGAAACAAAATACAAAAGCCACTAAGGGACGTACTTTCTGCTGCTGAAATTTACTTTGAATAAAAGATAATTGTAGCTATTGAAACCTAAGAGAGGAAATTTCTGAAGAAACAATTTGGTTGGTACAACCATTATGCTAATCACTCAACCCTGTTTGCATTTTTATATTTCATCTTTCATGACTATAAATAGAAGAAACTGTTGGAACCAAACAGAAATGTATAGAACTATATTATTACAGTAACCAATTTATAACATTTATCTCATGAATAAAAATCAAATAAATATTTTCATTATTATTTTTTCTTTTTATGAATGATGAGAAACAAACATTTTTAAGGAGTATTACTGAAGTCCTGAAGTGAATGCTGAAATCTCTACACAGAAACTAGCTGGGAGTGTTACATCTTCATCAATTTTTCAGTAAGCATATGAACAACTGTTGAATTAGGAGAATAACACCAAAACTATACCTTTGGCGGTTTCAATTTGCTTTCAGTTGGTCTCAGCCTACTTTTGTATTCATTCCCCATTCACTTGATGAATATTTAGGTGTTCAAAAGTGAATTCTTCTCACAAGAACTATTACCAGGAAAAAATAAAGAGAGAGAGAGAGAGAGAGAGACAAAGAGAGAGAGAGAGAGAGACAAAGTCAGATTCTCATCTATTTTTTGCTCTTTTACACCTCTTGAGCAGTGTAGGAAGGAAAAAAAAAGGCAACAGTGGACTAAGTGAAATCCTTTCTGTTGCCTCTACCAAACTACACTGCCATATGCAATGCACCACAGCCTGGGAAAAAAGACATCCACTGGGTGCTTTTCTCCTCAGCTTCTTTAGTGGTATGCTATCTATTACAAACTGTGGTTATCAGGCATAAATTAGAGTGGCTCAGAGGCTATTCATATTTACTTTGGGTGCTGAATGAATTCAATCATTCACAAGAATCAGTGATTTGCCACTGGATCCCAAGAGCTCCACCCTCGTAGTCCAAAAAGAAGTTGTGCTTAGGTTCATGTTTCAAGTATTCATATTACTGGTAGTATATATTCAGAGGTAAAACCAAAGACAATTTTTCCTCCAAAGATCATATCTATGGAAGTAACTAAATAAGCCAGGCAAAAATTTGAGCATGCATTTTCCAGCTCAGACCAAGCAGAAGCATGTTGTTGTTTTATGTCAACAGTTAGCGCAGGAGGTGGACACTGTTCTCAATCTGGGAGATTCAGGTATGGAACCACTTTACAAAGGCTGCTGCACAAGTTAAAGCTAGTCCTCTTTTAAAAAAGTTGTTGAACTTTCTTACTCTTACTTAGAAAGAAAGTATTTTCCTATTTTAATTTAGACAAATTTTCTGACTCATGATAAATTTGGGACAGCATTGTTAATGACTTCACAAAATGCAAAAGACAATTGGAGAGATTGAGAGAAATAAAAAACAATGCATTTGATAACCTTGTGTAGAATAGGACACTGCTCATTTCAAAACCCCTTGCCAGAGTCCTGATACAAAGGCATTTGATGACTCAGCCAGGGTTTTCAGCTTTTCTCTGCAACAGAGGCTGTGCATGCTCATACAATTACACACATGAATGTGATAAAATACAATTTAATCTAAAATCTTCACTCAGTCATTAAATCTTTCAGTAGCTTAATATATTCAGGAATGATGCTGTGGGCTAAGACAGTGTAGCCAAGTCACAAAGCTTTAAAACTAATAAAATTCCACAATATTTTTTTCAACTAAACTACTACCTCTCCTTGAGAGATTCATAGAGCTTGTGATTATTTTGCACATGTCCAAAGCAGAATTCTAACCAATCCTAACTACTTCACACAGATCGAGTACTCAGTAGAAAATACTCCTAGCAGCTGTTCATAGTCAAGTCATAAAAGAAACTTTTGTAAGAATAAATTATATTAATAAAGGTAATCGAGACCTCTTTCTGAGAATGCAGCTAACAATGGAAATCATATGAGCGGTTTTATTTTAGTATAAATATGTGATGTATAAATGAGAAGAATCATTATTACATAAGATTATAGAGCACTCAGAATATGTAAGGAAACATATCCTCCCTTTCCCCCTCAATTCTTGATTTCTTTGCTGTAACCGCTTAAGCAGGTGATGGGGTATATCTTTCACAGAGGCATAAACTTCAAAAGTGTGTTCTACCTCTAATTAACATTAAATATAACTCTTTCTTATTGTGGTTAGAGTACATTTTTTTAAAGTCATCAGCATTTAAGTTCAAAATAATTGAGAGAATGGATAGATATTTCTTCTTATATAGAAAGGTGAAACATTAGGAAGGTGATAAATCAGAAAAAAAGACACCTTTAACTCTCAGAATTCAGTGTTTACATGTTTTAAAATTACTGTAAGTGGTTGATTTCTTTTGGAATTTGAATGATAGATTTTAGAATTATGTAACTGACGAAAGTTGTATGTGATGCAAACAATTTAAGACACAATGGGAGAAAATACAAGGTGGTAATATTTTAAATGAGCATTAACTTATTAATTTGTTATACACCAGCTAGTTATTCATTATTGAAACATTTGTTGGTCATGTAGAAATTTTTTTTTATTCACTATGTGAATTTTAAAAAAAAGTTGTTGTAAAGTCAAAACAAGTGTTAATTTAAATTATATGCTTACTTTAAAGTAATTAAAGTTAGTGCAGATGTGCAGAATTTACTAGACTTCTAATCTTACAAATTTTATGACCTTTCCTCTGAAATTTGAAGAAGCAGATTCCCCTCCTTCAGAGAAGCAGCAGAAACCAGCCCACAAGCATATTAAAACCATATTTAACTATATGGCATGCTGATCAGTTTTATAATCTCATTCCCTAAATTGTTGCTATTTTACAATATAGCAGATAGGTTTGGAGGCTTTTGTAATGACGTGTTTTGTTCCAAAACACTTTATTTTCAGGAAATGTTCATAAGGTCAAGACTTTCTGCTAAATCCTCTCAATTATTAAATTTTATTGTTTTCTGAGCAGAAATAATGATTTTATAGGATAGGGTACGTATTAATCTGCCTCACAACCATTCTGCCATACAAAAAAAAACATCTCCCAAACCCAAATTCTTTTACTATAAAGGACTTTAATCTAAATTCTTTGTTTTCCCTCTTTCCAGTTATGCTTCTCACCAACTTGCTTTAAACATGAATAATGCAATAATGTAAAAACATCCCCCCTGGTCAGAAACTTACATCATTTCCAGCATAGGCAGTTACAGAGGGCAATTATAATACCAAGGTAATTACATACAGAATCTGGTGAACTCTGACAACCCACTGAATGGTATTCCCCTGTAGGTTACAGATTAAGCAAATCAAAGAATTTATTAGAACAAAAAGTTTCTTTTGGTAGCTGAATCCATCTTCTTCCATTTGTGTATACTGCTTCTAAAAATCCAGAATTATCAAGGCATTTTATGACAGTAGTTTATGTAAGCACTTTAGCCAAGTATCAAACAAGACAGAGTGGGAAAAAAAAGAAAAAAAAAACTAACAGAACCAACCACAAATCCAAAATCTTTGTATAGTCCAGAGTCACATTCTTCTTCCTTACACAACTGAAAGCATTTTCCAATTAAACTAATCAGGGCAGCTGGAAGATAAAATATGGCTTTGCAATCCTGAAACATATTTATGTCCAGTTGTCAAAATCTTCCTCATTCTAGGCTCTGCTGGGATTTTGGTAAAGGTCCTGAACAAGGGGCATTGGTCACTTTTCTGCAAAAGAAAGTAAATAACACTACTGATGAAAAAATAATAAAATATTGTAGAAATGTCACTGTTCAATATACCAAGCTTTTCTTACAAATTATATTTAGAAAAGTGTTGCCTATCAGAGAAAAAATAAAGTGTTTAAAACATTTAAGTGAGCCATTTAGACATACATTTACTATAACGATGACAGTGAATAAGCAAATAAATACAGTTTTTGCCAAGATTCAGTATTTCCAAACCAAAATGTCAATGTAGGGTCCATTTATGTTCTGTGTCTGCTGCCAAATTCAGCAAATTACAAGTAAGGATGTAAAAATATAACATAAAAATGAGTGTAACTGACAGAGAGGACTGGAAAAAAGTAGAACAGAGGGAAAAAAAAAACAAAAAACACCAACAAGCAGAGATGGCAAATGTATTTTATATTCTATCTTGCATTTAATTTAGAACATTTTATTAATATTTTGATATTTTCTATCACCCATTATGACACATACACTTGTAAATCATATTAATTTGCAGGCATACATAATTCCCTTGAATTTATGCAGTTTATAGTTTCATTGCACACAGCCTTAAATCTTGAAAGACCACATTGATATTTAATCAGTCATGTCACTGTATGTGTCAAATGACCACTTATTACAGCTATACTCAGTAGGGATGTAATAGGCAGTGATAGTGTGAAAATTTATGCAAGTTATAACTGGCAGCTACTGATATTGAAAGAAAAAGTTAGTTGTACCAAGTTGCAGCACTGGATCTTACCTTTGCTAGTCCAGACATAAACAAAGAAATTGTAGTCTTTAGACAGTAAAACCGACTTCTACAGGTAGAAAAATACCTCCTGATATATGGTAGGGTCATTGAAAAAGCAGGTAAACCGGTAGAAAATGGAGATGGAGAAGAGCTCGAGTCTAACAATGATCAGCTGACTCAATACTGTAGAAAGTATGGGTCATAGAAATGTGTTCCTAAATTGAACTCAAACATTTGACTACAACAGTCACCACTGAAGTGCCTTTATGTTGTGACCATTTTGCTTACCAAAACCCTAGTAAAAGCAGCTTTTAGGAACATAATTGTCTATACAAGTGAAGTCTTGTACAAAACTTTGGTTTAATAAACTGAATTAGCAAGATTTTGCCATGTTTTTTCATGATTGATGAGACATTCTAAACCACTTTTGTATTTAATCTATCAACTTTTGTTTAAACTTTATGAAGTTATATTACACATGCACATCTCAATACAAAATTAAGTTAGAGGAATACTCTAACATATTTCAAAATTTCACACTTAATTAGGCTTTTTGAGAAAATATAGTCCTTTTTAAGTCCCCATGGGTAAAAACCCACATTTTTCAGCAACTGACATTTTAACAGACAGCAAGTCAGGCCAACTAGGAGAAAGACTTGATTTCTTATGGAAGCAAGTGTAAAAAAATCACTGGATTTTAAATTCTGGTTTCAAATCCTGTGTTCTCAATAAAAATCACTAAACTATTAAAGACACTAAAAGAAAACAATATTCTTCAACAGAGTTTTCAACAAATTGCTATATCTATTGCCTATAAATCAGATGTCAAATGTATGATTCCTTTCCCATCCATGCTGAATAATTAGTTTACTATTTTACTGGTTTCTTTTAACTCTTTGTTAGCAAAAACTGTTGTCTGAACAGCCTTCACATACAGACAAGTAAACACTTCTTCAGTTATCTTTTAAATATGTCCATGTACAGCCCCTACCCATTAGTGTACATTTGTCTATTTCTATTCATGTAAATAAAATTATCTAGCTTTCTGGATCAGACCCTGAAGCACTGCCTTTACTTCAGCTTCCCACTGATCAAAGAATACATGACGAGTGGGATGAGCAGAGGCCTTGAAAATTGAGCATTTACTGAGCTCTTGTTTGTCTACAAAAAAATTAAGTGTTCAACATTAAAGGTAAGGCCACGGGAGAATGGCCTACAGAATTCTGAATAAATATAAGGCGTGTTTGGTTTTGTTTGCTTGTGCCCTAAACTCTTTCCTCCCTCCCCTAAACTATTCCCCAGTAGTTCCCTGCAGCAAATTGTCTCTGTTAACATGTTTCTCTCTCTCTTGACTTACATGGCAGCACTCCAATATTTACTTGGTCATTCTCCAGCAATGTACAACATCTTTTGGTACTAAAGACTTTTATTTGAAAACTATAACTTGGTTTCAGACAACATCACCACACACAGAGTAAGTTTCCAAAGATCTCCCAAGACTCAATATGAAACTCAGTGAGGGAGCCTTTGATTGTTCCAGGAAGCACAGATGAATCAAGTTCATTATTTAATAATCTAGTTGAGCTTCAATCAAACTTAAATCCATGGATATTCTTGGCTCATGATTAGTAAATAGAGCAACAACTGCTATATTTTCCCATAAGAGGGAAGTAAACATTACTTTAACTCATTTCTGCAGAGGACTTTTTAAAATGTCAATACGAATATGAATCTAATTAGGGGCCCAATGCTGATATTCTCTTGTCTTAACATATATGCACATTGCTCTGACATTATATTAAAAAAAAAAAAGTTACAATGAATGATGCAAGAATCTCAGAAGCCTTGGGGTTTGGAAAAGCTTCAAAAAAACAGCAGACATATATAGTTAAAGAAAGAAACAAAGAATCCCACAACATCCTATGATCTTCCCTCCTATCCCAGATGCTTACCACCAGAGAGCTTCTTATCTCTATCATCCTCCACAGGGGGACAATACAAAGCTGTTCCTTTGTAGAAAGAAAAGAAGTTCCAACGCATGAGCTTTTTGTGTTTCTCTTGTCTGCCTAACCTCTTTTCTCTCTTTCAGTTATTGCTCCTTGATGTGTAGCAGTTTTTGTGTTGTCCTATTGGCAGATGAGAATAAGGGACTCTGTTCCATAAGAACCTTTATCCTTCTCACTGCATCTCTAACTGGGGTGTTGTACAGCACCTTCTAGCTCCATTAATATGTCTTTTCTCTTTCAGCTTAAATGACTGTTCCAGTACTTGTCACTCTGTTAATTTGAACTTCCATTTTGCTGACCAAGAAAAAGATGGCTACCAAATGTCCATTCTCTCTCTACTCAGGGTTGAGAGATGCAAGGCAAAAATAGGGCAAAGGTTTAAGTTGAATTTTCTTTTCTAAGTTTGTTAAATTTGACAGCAACAGCAAAATCTATTTTTTTTTCTTTAGCTTCTCAGAAATAGAAGCAGACTCTTTGCTACTGCGAGGCAAATGGATCTCCTGGACCCACAACTTGTCTTCTGCAAATGCAAGAAGATTCCCTCTGTTCAACTGCACATCAGCTTAGAAACTGAAACAAGTGAGCAAAGGTTTAAGAAACATTTGACTCTTGAGAAAATGTCAAAACCCTCTTATTTTCACCTCTGCCTAATGGTAATACCTGTAGTGTGGCATATTCTTTCCAATGTCTTTGTTTAGGACTAGAAACACACAAAAACGCTCATACACCCTCTTCTACAGAAGGGAGTCTGAGTTGATGTATATAATTGGAAGCAAAGTTAGTCACGTTTAAAAATTGTAATTGCATATAAGAGAGCTGCTGCAGTGAGTATATCATTAAAAACAGACTAAAATAGTAGCAGAACAGCTACCATAGAAAATTCGTGTTGCAAAATTAGCCTATCCATTTTCACAATATATAATCATGCATAAGAGAAGGTTTCTTGTAAGAATGTAGAATGACTCAGTGTTAAATTATATGATGGCTGAAACCAATTAGGACAGTTCAGAATCTAAAGCATAAGAAAGAATTCTGAAAAAAACATAACTCTGTGGAACTCTAGAATGTGGTAGCAAATGTACAGAGTTATAGATATTTTTGTTTACTAAGAATGCTTGCATGGGAAGCTTTTATTCTATTCTGATTATCAGGAAATAAGAAAAGATATTCCCAGCTTTTGAATTTCAACTTGAAAATTCCAGTACAAAAAAATCATGGGATAATATCCCAAAGGCCATGGCTTGTGTACTTGCTTTGCTTTAAAAAGCATGCCCTATGTTTTCCTTACTTTGATGGCTAACTAAACACTAGAGATTTATCACTGGTTATTTTGAAAGTCCTGCAGTTTTTGAAATCTGCAGAACCAAGTGCTTTCACAGTAGCTACTGTTGCATAAAAATTTTAAGAAAAAATTGTCTACACTTTTTCGGAAGGAAGGGGGAAGGGGGAGGGAGAAAGGGGGAAGTGGNNAAGGGGGAAAAAGGAAAAAAAAAGAAAAGAAGAAAGAAGAAAGAAGAAAGAAGAAAGAAGAAAGAAGAAAGAAGAAAGAAGAAAGAAGAAAGAAGAAAGAAGAAAGAAGAAGGAAAAAAAAGAAAGGCTTTTTTTTCTAGAATATAAGAACTGAAGTAAGTTTGATACAAATATGAACGGTACAACAGAACATTAATGAATAGTTTAGCCATTTAAATGACTTTTAGAAAATGTTCTAAAACACTGTTTGTTTGTGATAAAAATTGAATGTTATACCAAGAAAAGTAATGAACTTATCAGGGAAGTGAGTCTCAGTTAAAGAACATAGTGACTTCAGAGAACAAGGAACTCACAGATATCTCACCCACTAGCTATTTCAGTCCTGGATGCAGTCATGATTCCCAGAAAAATACAGATTCTCCTTTCTCAGGAATATAGCCAAAGTGTCTTCGAAGATTTTGTTGACTTCAACAGGTATTGACTAGACTAACGATTTGAGCAGACAAAGCACCAAACAAGTTACTTTATGTACTTGCAGCCTTGGCCTGAGTTGGCCTGATCACCACTGGCTACCACCAGAATTATTCTGCTAACTCTCAGAGTCATTTGTTTAAAGCAGAAAAAACCCAAAGTAATAAAAATGCCAGAAATATAAAAAATCTGAATGTGGTTAATCAGGAATTTAAACAAGACATCAGCTGCCTTTAACCAGAAATTTGACCCATCACTACCAAACAAGAAAACCTTGGAGTTAATTCCACACATTTTAAAAACCACACTAGTATATATTTTATTCAAAAACACAATACAAAATAAAATAGTTATGCTTACTAATGGATGAAAATCCTCCATTCCCTAGAAGTGTATAATTTGCGAACTTTTAAATAAAAAATTAAACATAAATAACTGTTATGATTTTTTTTGCTTGCTCACAAATTGTGAACATATCAAAATTTGTGGGTTTTAAGCTTAACTACAGAGTAATTTCTGTTTAAAAAATCTTAATTTCTCTCTTATTTACAAGTCATTCATGAGACTTAGACTTTCAGACTTTAATTTTGAATGGAAGACAAAAAGTTCATGTGACACTGTTTCCATGTTTTATCCCTTTCATTACAGTACTGCCTTTGTTCAGGTTTTATCTACAGATACAGAATTAATCTTTCTAATAAATGAATGACACTTTAAAGTAATATCATACTTTCATGTTATTTCTCAACTCTAGAAGAGAATATGTTAGCATACATTTTGAAAATTAATAGTCTTAAGCATCTGCTTAAGTACTTTATTGAATTCAGGAACTGTATTTTATATACAAAAGCTTGCAAAATGAAATTAAAATTTTCTTTCCACAGACATTCAGTAACAGTCATGCTAACATTTGGCCATTTTTTTACGTGTTCCTGCCAGAAAGCATTGTTGCTGCAGTATTTTTGGAAACAGGTTATAAAAATAATGTGAACACATCTATGGTACTTTTTAAAAATGTGTGAACATACTGGAATTTTTTACAGCTTTTATCCTGCTCTGCAATTCACTGAGCACTACTAGTTTGGAAGAAAGACTCCTTATTTATTAGGTAAATAACTACATTTTTACTCCAGGATTACAGATGAGCTTTGGTTACATGCAGAGCAGTACAAACTGTTACTGGCATTCCCTCTTTAATTTTTAACTAAAGCATCATCTCATTTTCTTCTTGAAGACAAGAGAAAACCAGATAATAAATATTTCACATTAAAAATGAATACCATGTTTGCCAACTGTTCTGTGCTCAAATTAACTAAGATAATTTCTGTGATACTGTGTTATTCATTTTTACAGGAATATTTTATTTGTGTGGTCTTTCATGGCTGTGGGAAATATGAAACAAGCTATGAAAAAAGTAAAGGAGGAATCTTCTGAGTATATTTAACCACAAATACATTATACTTTTCTACGAAAGAGAAGAGTGAAACAGTTCATCTTGAATGGATCTGATCTCTGAAACATGAATATTAGTGATGAAACATATTCTGATCTTTCATATTTATATATGTAGTCGCGAATAATAAATTCTCCAGTACGGTTCACAGAGATGTATTCTCAGAAAAGAGACTTACCAACCAGCCTGAGGAAAAAAGAAAAATCAGATTACTCTTATATGAAAACCTTATAATGAGAAAAACAATTTGTACAACAAAAAGAACCTTTCGATACCTTTGACCCAAATTCAAATTTCATAGGGATTCTTAGATTTAAAAATAAAATAATTTTCTCTGTCTCTTCATTTTTAGATGTGAATAGAGAAGGGAAGTGAGAAATACTGTGGAAAACTTCTGTCTTCACATCAGACTCGGAAGAAACAAGAACAGCTGATAGCATTCAGTAGCTGTGTCTGTTCACAGTCATTAGACCTGCCTTCACTTCATGACATTTATATAGCTAGACAGTTGTTTGCAAGAATGTCTGAGAAATTGATACTTCATATCACAGGCCTGTATTTTTTGCTTCTTCCTCCCTGTGCACTGAAAGGTGGTCAGTTTGGAGAAAGTTTTTTCAGATCTCTGTACACATCTGAAAATCCAATCAAGGTACAAATACAGTGTGTGTCTGTGTATACGGCTACAGTTGCATGTGTGCTAGTCCACATATTACTGACAGCCAAAGTAGAATGCATTCCCTGTTTCAGATGACTCCTTCATTAAAGTTCTTTCCTTTCTCCATCCTTTCCTTTCTCTTTCCTGTATTTAACACTCACTACTTCCAAGTCCTTAGCTATAATTTCTCATGTCTCACAGATGGTACTGGACCTCATGTAAAAACTGTGATTGATTACCTAATAGTAGTGTCTTTAATTGTTCCAAAGCTCAAGTCTGGAAGGGATAACTAGAGAACAACGCTATATGGTCAAACACTGTACTTGAGCATAAACCATCAGATGCAATATCCTAGTGGATATCAGTTTATTTAGAATTAGGAGAATGTTAGATGCCATACTCAATTTCAGAGCCTCTGTCATTAAAGTTTCTATTAGTGGAAAGAGTTACAGCTAAAGCTGGGCACATGTCGTACTCCCAGAGTACAATGGAAGAATAATGGTCACACTTATGTGCTTGAGGGTTTTCTAGGCCAACAGCAATGTTATCCTGGAAGCTGGAGAACCAAAGAGTTTATTTTTCTTTTTCTATTCTTTTTCTCAGTTTCCTATCCACTTTACAGCTAGTGTAAAAAAACCTGGAAATATCACTATGTTAATCATAGAATCATTTTGGCTGGAAAAGACCTTCAGGATCATCAAGTCCAACCATAAACCTAGCACAGTACTAAGACCATCACTAAACCATGTTCCTAAGTACCACATCTACATGTTTTTTTCCAGGGATGTTGCCTCAACCACTTTCCTGGGCAGCCTGTTTCAGTGCCTGACAACATTTTCAGTAAAGAATTTTTTCCTAAAAATATCAGTCTAAACATCTCCTGACACAACTTGAGGCCATTTCCTCTTGTTCTATTGCTTTTTACTTGTGAGAAGAGACCAACATCCATCTCACTACAACCTCTTTTCAGATAGTTGTAGAGAAAGGTAAGTTCCTCAGCCTCCTTTTCTCCAGGCTAAACACCACCAGTTCCCTCAGCTGCCTCTCATAAGACCTGTACTCTACATCCTTCACCAGTTTTGTTGCCCTTCTTTGGACGTGCTTCAGCACCTCAATGTCCTTCTTGTAGTGCAGGACCCAAAGTTGAACACAGTACTCAGGTGCAGCTTCACCAGTGCCGAGTACAGAGTGGCAATCACTGTCCTAGTCCTGCTGGCCACACTATTTCTGATACAACAATTCTTTTTCTCTCATATCTTGTTTAATTTGATTGTCTCAGACTTTAAGATGATTAACAAGGATTATTTCAGGTACTTCATTTTACATTAAGAATGATTCCCAATATGGATAGCCTTTACTATCATCCTTACTCACAGCTTCTTAATAACTAGACTTACTGTTTGCCTTGAAACTCCATCCTTCCCCTGCAAGCTTGGCTTGGCTTGGCTTGCAGTGCAATTAAAAGTATTTCAGGCATCATGACACTGCTTTCAAATTGAATTGTTACATCAATCATTACACAATGGGACCACATACTGGTGCAAATTCAGGATGTAGAGGTATTAATGGCATAAATGGTAGGAGAGCAGAAGAGAGCTGCATTAATTAGAAAGGAGAAAAAGAAATATTTAATGAATTTGTATCAGAATCAAAAAAGACCTCAAAAAGAGATACAAGTGGGTAAAACTAGAAGTTAATTGTGTCAGTATTTCTAAAAATTGAACATTATATATATGGGTTTAAAGCTTATTTTGAATAAAGGATATATTAGAAAAGGGGATCAACTTGCTAAATAAAATAAAATAAAATGTTTTATTTTAGAAGAAAAAATTTACTTTGTGTGACCTTTATCTTCACTAAGAAAATAAAAAAATTAACCTTCTATTGACCCAAACAGACTTTTTGGCTCTGTTTTTTCATTTCAGCCAGAGAACCATAGAGAAAATAGTTGGTTTTCTTGTAGTTCCACATGGAAGACTCCCCACTGCTGTTTTTTAGAGTGTAGTTTTTACCCAACTTTGTAAAACATTTTGGGCTTCTCAGCTCAAAGGTATTGCATAATTGCAAAGCATTACTGTGTTTATGCTGTTACCCTCAGGATATAAAACATAAGAAATTTTTGTGGCCTATGATTTCCTTCTATACAGTGGTCTGCCTGAACTATTTCTGATGTTGTTTATAGCTGTAGGAACTGGAGCATAGTTGCATTTTCTATAGAAGAAAACAGCTAAAGATTTTGTTTCTGAGGGATCTTTCTCAGTTTGAAATGGCCTTTCCTTTTGCAGTCTTCTAGAGGCTTGTATATTGGAGCTTCTGAACAATCAGCTCAAGTTATGCTCCATAAATATTCAACAATTTGCCCCTACAGTAAAATCATGTTGATGATCTGCTTTCAAGAATTGGTACTCACATTCCACCCCTGCTGTGAGGGCTTGAATCAGCCATTTGGTACAGATATGGTTAGTTTACAGACCTAGGGGTGGGGGCTGGTGAGCTGAGTCATCAATGAGGGGAGTTTATCCAGCAGTGGAATAGCCCACATGGATTGCATTATTCTGCCAAGTAAGGAGAGGAAAGCTGCATGACACATTGCAAGCAGTCTTTCAGTGAAGTCAGACACTTATGATCCCAAAGCTTTGTCCCTTCAGTAAAGAGTGTGAAAAGAAAGCAAAGGGCCTGGTTTTTATTAACCAAATTTAAAAGCTTGTCTCCATATTTTAGTTGAAGAAGCAAGACTCACTGATTTCCCCTTGTTTTCACACAGGTCTTTGGTTTTAGTTATTGGCTGAAGAAACAAAACAAAGTGGGTTGAAAAAATAATTATTATATGTTTTCAAAAGTTACACTGAATGTCATGGGCAGAAAAGGTCTAATGAGGGACACTAAATGTATGAAGTAAGGTCAGTCTCCACACTGAGGAATAACTTCTAGTCACACAAGAGTGGTCTTACGCATTGTTTGTCAATCAACAATTGGTTTTAGGTGCAAGCAAACCTTGAGCTGGAGGACCTCACAGTACTCCAGTCCAGTCTAATAAGGTTTCCCATCCTCTTTCCTGAAACTTTTTTCTCTCACATCTAAACAAAAGTGTTTCTATCCATTTTCTGTGATTCACAAGTTCTTCTGATCTGCAGAATTGTTCTACTGAGGAATTCCTATGCTGAGGAATGACCTGATAGGGTACTACCATTACCCTGTTTCAGTTTTCATATAGAGTATTAACGAGTTACTTTTATTTTTTTCTTTCTAGTAGGGACAGAGTAATTAAAGTAACATTTTCCTGTATTCATTCTTTTTGAGGTGTTTTTTGCCCTCATCAGGTGTATTGAAAAAAAATTTTGCTTTGTGCTGTGTGAAATGATAGTCATACTCCTCTTCCAACCATACTGCTGCTGCCAGGCTACAATACTAATTTTCCACCATGATGCTGTCTGGAGTTTGAATAAAGGATCTTTCAGATATAGCCAGTCATTTTTCAAGTAGTGTTTCAAAAAATATTGTATGACCTATTTCATTCAGGCACAAGACAGGGACGCATGTTACTTTTAGATCAGGGTGCAAATACATTATGCTGTTCACTGTATGTTGTGACCAGTAAGTTAATTATCAGTCATTATATCTACTTTCTTTTTTCCTAACTAACCAAACTGATCTATATTATTGACTAACACTGTTGTATGTATACTGAGACCCTGGCAGTAAAGAATTCCAAAACCACCCCAACAGAGACAGATACTCTTTGTATAACCGCTTAGGAAGCTAACTTTAGTAGGACTTAATATAAACCCTGACCTTGAGCTTGCTTTCCCCCTAACCTTTTACCAAGGATCAGTTCAAAAACAAAACTGTTGTGATTCAGTGAGATGCATGAAGGTCTGATAGTCCACATGAAGGTCTGAGCTCATCTTGGGCTTAACAGCCACTAGCGGTTGTAGAACAAGTTTTAAGTATCTACTTAAGCAGGACTATGAAAAACAAGTGTCAGCAAATCAGTCAGTGAAAGGAGTACCTGCATTGGTTTAGATATAAGCACTCAAACTGGCTGATTTGCTTGTGAAAGTTCAGTGTTTTTTCTAACAGAATTTTCTGTTAAAGAAGTTACTATTTGCCTGAAATAATATATTTTTTTTAAATATTGTTCTGCACATCTGTAGAGGCTGTGTTTCTGTTCTGTGACAGATGAACATACTGCTAAACAGAAATCTTCAGGTATGAATACTTGCATATAAAATTCACCATTAATTTTCCACAAGTGTTTTGCAATGTTTGCCTAAAAAAAAATTAGTCCAAAGCAGTATTTTAATAGTAATTGGAACTAGCAAAGGATTTGCAAAATGTTACAAAAGGAATATAAATAAAGTAAAAGAAAAAAAAAGCATTGACCTGTGAAAGGTTTGCAGAAGTTTTCCAATATTCGCCTATCTTCACTGTCTTATGAACTGTATATTCCAAATAGCGCCTATATTTGTTCACATACGTAATCAATGTTAGGTATTTTTCCCTGACAATGATCTAAGCAAATTAGTTTATTTCTTTACACTGAACTCAGTTTAACAAATCGTGCTTCCTAATGAGTTAATTCACTAGCAGCAAGCATTTCCAGTTTCTTAACATTAGTTCACACTGTGAAGATGATTTGGATATCAAGAATCTTCAGCCTATGTTCAAAAGGCAGACATATAATGGGATCCACTTCTGAATTTATAGCCATGCATATTCCCTTAACAGGAACCACTGTCACCCTCAGCCAAATGCAATCAGTAGTAACAAACACAGATACAGCAGGCTATAATTTCCAGATTCAGACCAAAATCCACTACTTCATTCTGGATTTAAGGAATTAATTATTTTTTTTAGTTTTAGTTAGTCGGGTTTATTTGTTTGTGGGGTTTTGTTGCTTGCTTCTCCTGTCTGAAGCACTGCACTAGGCACTTAAATGAAAAGATCCTTTGAATGCAGGTTAGCTAGCCTGGCTGAGAGCATGGGCTGTGTTTTCACTGTCATTGGCTTCTTTTGAGACAGTACATCAAGTAAAATACTCCTATGTTCATTGTCCTTCAGTGCCTTCCCAAAACTCCCTCCTCTGTGCCCTCAAAGGTGAGTCACATTCTCCCAGCAAGGTTCAGACTTGCTGTTCTATACACAGCAAAACAAAACATATGAACCCAAAGATATGGAACAAAAGATATAACCTCAAATATACAGAACAAAAGATACGACCCCAAAAATCCCAGCAACTCACAGGGTCGGGGTCACTCACATCAAGAGAGTAATTCATGTGTAGCTTACAGTATTTCCTTTCTTCCATGGAGCTAATCCATGTGCTGAGCCTCTTGCTTGATTCTCCCACAAAGATATATCTACAAATATTTCTCTTAAATCACTGAAATTGAGTCACTTTATAAAATAAGAATAACGTGAGAGTAACATGCAGGTCTAGTGCATTAGTTTTAAAATGCCTAGCCTGGGCGAATGCACAGCAATGAAAAGCAACTGTATAGAAAGAGGAAAGGCTGTTCATTTCAGGTTTTCTGTTATCTGCCAGATAATATGGATTACACATTTCTTGAGTGAGAATGGGACTACCTGTTTTCGCAAGAGCTCACTAATCATGAAATTAGTTGTTTGTAAAGAATTTCCACTGTTAACACACATGAGCTTTGATCCTCATTTGTTTCTCTTTCTTGCATCAAATAGAAATAAGCACTAGCCTAAAACAGATTTTTTTCTTAGTTTTCCATTCTATATGCCATTGACTATCACTGAACTAAACAAAGCAGATGCAAGTGTTGACTATTTTTTTTCTCCTTGAATGAGATAAGTACTTATAGCTGTTGCTCAGCCTGTCTTTTATTCTGGTTTTGTTTGGAAATTTTGTGTTAGGGTTATACCTTGGCCTAATATGCAGCTAGAAATGTTTGTAAATACTTGCTGAAAAAAATGATTATAGTACAGTATAAAGGCTCTGCTGTTAAAATGATGGCACTCTACTTCCTGACAGAATAGTGGTTGTATCATAAAGGCTGCATAATCATTTTCAGTCTGCCTCAAGAATGCAGAATGTGACAACATGATAAAAAGTGAGAGAAACTGGAATTTTCATTATAACTTGCAAGATTCTTTCAAAGTACTAACTTAGCTACTGCCTTTAAATTGCACTGCCTTTAAGTGCTGCTATTTAAATCAATAACTTGAGAATTGCCTACTTTCACAGGAAATTAATCGCACACAACTAAAACAAGTAAGTTCATTTTTATAACTTAAAAAGAGGTATGAGGCCGGGTTAAGGTTTGCCACTCAAAAAAGAATACTAACAATACATAAAAAAATATAGCACAAAAAGGAACAGAATTTCTAAACCAAGCTTTTTCTTGTGCTGTTATCCTTTCTAAAGACTACAGATGGCAATGCTTTTAAGAAAACTCCTGCCTTATCTGATAACTACTACATATGTGTTTGTAGAGGGATTTTTGTATATATTATCAACCTACTTTGTATTTAAGACAAGCCCTTTTGAACTGAATTCTACCTAACAATAAATGTTAGGAGGTTTCAGTTGTGGGTAGATTGTGCTATGTATACATATAGATGAATCTTTTGGATTGCTATTTGAATTAAATAAAATTTACATTTAATTTCTAAAATCTCCCATTTATTTATAGATGTAATACTTTTTGTTTATTGCACTCAGAAAGAGTGCTCTTTTATCTGTTTACAGACTACAGCTATCAATGTGGTGAAATCTGCAGTGTTGGAGCTTCATTGTGCATGTTTTTTTTCTATTTTTATCTCTGTCAGCTGCAATACGAGGCCACGAGCCTTTTTCAGCTCTAAAAAATAAACAAGTTTTCATTTAACACTCATTCAGCCCAGCAAAACAACATTTTTTGGTTTTGGACAACTAGATTATTGCAACTCATTAACATTGTACACCTGAGAAATTACATATTTTTCCAAATTGTGCTCTTTTCACATATTTATTTCTGTGATTCTCTAGTTTAATTGAGAAAAAAACCAAGGTATCACTCTTCTTGTGGTTTGTCTTGTCCAGATCTCTAAAAATCCTTGCTCCCTTTGAAGTATGCAGGGCTTGGTTCCAAACAAGTTCATCTTGGAAGTAGAAGCAATTGTAAGGATATGTTTCTATACGTTGGTTATCATTGCTGAAGTTCTTCATATTATAGAAAGGGATTATAGATATGAACAATGAAAAGAGAGATTTTTCTTGTTGTTCATGTCTATGTAGCCACGTTCAGTGGCTTTTAAAATATGCATGATTCCCACACAGAATGCAAATCTTAAGAGGGGTCATTATGTGATTGTTTAATAACATGAATTAGACAAACACGTAGCTTGTATGAATTCTTCAAGCAAGACGCTATTATAATTAAAACAGCAGCCTTCATCTTTTTTAGGATTTTCAGCTTCCTTGTAGATTACTATTTGAAAACTACCATTTGCAAAGGCCAATTAAAACTGCATTATTGCTGCATTTCACAACAAAGAACAAAAATAGTACCACAGCTATTGTAAAACTGTTCCTTAAAATCTCAAAAGATCCCTTAAAAGAAAAGGCACAGTGTTCAAACACCTCTTCTCAAAAATACTTCTACCTTCTGGCAAAGAAATTTACATCTGTGGCAGTAATGAAAGTATTGCATAAGTTGTATACCAGGTAGCAGGTAACTTCTTGAATACTTGTCTTTTAATTTCATTTAAAGTCACATAGAGCTGAATTTTGTGCACAAATTTTGCTTTTTATTATTTTTTGTCCAAAAATAAAATCATACTGCAGATTTTCCAAAAGGAGGGATTTTTTTTTTTTGTTAAAAAAAAGGATAAAATGGCCTTGGAATTCAAGATTTGTGATAGCTGTTTCTCTCTTCAGATTCCTATTCATAAAACTTAAACTAAGTTGTCATCTACAACTGGAAAATATCAAGGCCCAAAATATATCTCCCAAATCAATATTTGTCAAGTAACTTTAACACAGAATAGTTTTCTTCAAAAAGATACAAGGTCTACATAAGCATCAGGTACAGTTCTCATTAGGTAAAGCAGTTATTATATGCTAGTTTATCAGCCAACATCAGACAAAGAATGCTGACACTAATTTTCTATTTGATTGCCTTTTACTTCTTACCTCCAGCAACCTAGAACAAATTTACAATGAAATAAACGAGTGGTGACATTTGGCACACATCAATGTGTGATGATTCATCACAACTCAATGGAAAAAATTCACAGGTGTAGCTCCTGGAAATGGTTATCAAAGCTCCTACTGTGGAAGCTATGGAGTACATAACATCCTTAAGTCTGCATGGCCATTAGCTGTGCAATGCAATCTAGTGCAAATCACTGACAGGTTTGTCTTGTCTCTGGATCCCCGTTTTCTGCCTACGGCTTGGCCTTCCTCTCTGCACTGCTTCCAGTCTCGACTCCAATCATGTTCACACATGTCTTGGTTCTTGCTTCTGCCACACAGCTTCTGGGACAGCTGGACAAACAGCACATCCAAATAGATTTATTGGTGATCTTCTCAGTAGCTCTTTTATCCCCAAGTTTTACAGGCTTTGATATTCTGCATCCAAAAACACAGCTCAGCCAAGCACATAGTATTTCCATGTATCTTTATGCTGAATCACAGAGACAATATGATGGATGTGAAATTTACCTTTAAGAAAAGCAATTTTTATTTCTGTTACTTTTGAATGCTATCAATAATTTAAGAAGCCAAGAACAAAGAATGGCATTAGTTAAACTTAAGAAGAGACAAGATGGCAGAAAATTTGTCTCTCTGTGATTTAATTTCACAAAGTTGTTCAATTATTATAATAGTAGACTTTATTCTTATACCATTTTTTCCTGCTGGTAGTTTTTTTCCTTTAGTTTTATATTTATACTCAGCATAGAAGATTCAGAATTTCTGGAAAGTGATCAGGATGTTCGAAATGCGTATGAATCTCCATAGCATGTAACGTTGTTGTTGAGTGCTACTCATGAAAAGCATATGTCACCAGTCACTTTTGGAGGCTTGACTCAAAAATACCCTAATGTTCTATCAAAACTAATGACCACTTGAAACAGATTATTTTGCAATACTAGTGTCCTGTCCTTGTACTAGCTTCAAAGGCATTCTTCCCTCTTCTTTCATCTGTCCCACTTCTGCTCTTACTTCCTTTCTTTCTCTTTTTTTTATTTGCAAAACACATTTTCTTTGTGTTCAAATTATTCTTTTTTTTTTCTGCTCCAATTTTCACTTTCCCTCTTTCCCCTTTCCTATTCACCATATCCCTTTTACCAGGTACCTTCAGCTGGACAACAGATAACACCACTTCCTTCATCATCACCTCTGCTACACTAAGATTGAGACATTTTAAAAGAAAGTAATGATCTTTTTGTTTATCCTTGAGATGCACCTCGTAACTCTTAGATATTCCTATGAATATGTCCTAGAACTTGACCAAAAATTTTAATAATATAGACAAATATCAAATAACCACATTAAATAATATTTAATCACTTAACCATAACCAGTCTCAAAATTCAGTGAAGTTTTCTTTGTCACCTGGGGTTAGCTGATCAAATATACATAACTGATTTATTTTTTTCTAGACAAGTGTTTGTAGCAGTTTCTACCCTCACACTCCCCAAGCTAGTTCCTCTCAAAAGCAAGTGTTCAGGGCAGTGACCCATGGGTAGCAAATACAGACTATTCTTCTTCAGAAGAATGGCTGTTCATAAGGAAGGCTTCAACTAGCAGTCCAGGTCTGCCCTGCCTTCTACCAAGTCACATTATCAATCTCAAGAATTTATTCTTTTTCACCACCATACTACTTCCAAATTGGGTTTTCCCAGCTAAATTAATTACCAAAGAGATAATGATAGAAACCTTATTCACAAAACAAGTGGGAGGTTAAAATTCAGTGTAATCTTATTCCCTGGCTGTATTATGTTGCAGGCATATCACATGCAGATGCCAAACTGTCTGACCTCTCTTCAGGAAAAAGCAATAATCTCAAATGGCTGCACAGGGGTCGCCAGGTCCCTCATGAGTGAACTACTCTCAGATAACTTCTGCATGTTATGAAAGACAAATAGGCACCATTCATCAATAAACATTTCCTTTGGATAAGTAAGATTGCAAATGATATTTAGACTTGCTGAGTAAATGATGAGTTATTTGTAGAGCACAAAAACTGACAAGGCACTAATTAAAAAGTTAAGAAACTGAGATTCATATCACTGCCCAAACCTGACCACCTCACATGACTTTGGCAGTTTGTGATGTCTTTCATTTTATATCTGACAGGTATACAGAAGAAGTGATGGGTTTACTCCATGTAATAATTCAGTAGATGAAGACATTAAGCTATGTGATATTCTCACTTACTACAGTGCTTTGTAAACATCATGGCTCTCTATTGCCTATAGCTTGTATGTGAGATACATATTTCTGGTAAAAATTAAATTCAATTGGATTTCTGTTTTCCTGAAACATCCTTAGTAGTAGGTAAATAATCTTAGTGTCAGTGGCATTTCACTACTGTTTAGCTGCTTTTCTTCATAAAACAACATATTAAAAAAGTTTGGTTTCTATGCAATATTTCATAACCACACATTTTACTAAAATATGTACTTTGCCAAATATATAATTTTGCTGTGAACTCCTGAAAGTATCTTCCTTCCTGACATTCATTTTACTATATTCTTGATAGTTCTTTATTGGCTTATTATTTTTAATAGTATAGCCTTGTAAGTACTATAGCCATTTTTCATAATTTACATTTTTGATGCAACATTGATACTTCACTAAGATCAGAATTATTAATTATATCAAATATAGGACACACCATCAGGCACTATAATAAATGTAATATATAGTTCCAGGAACCACCTGAAAAGTGGTGATCACTAAAAACACCATCACAGATAGTCCCTGTTCTCAACAGCTATCATCTTACCAGTAAGATAAATATGAAAAAAAGAAGTATGACATACAAACAGACCAGCCAACACACTATTAATTTCATCTTGGTTTGTATGTTTATATGCATTATTTTGTAAGAACTGAGGTTTACTTAAGAGAAAATAACCTAGGTAGAAGTAAATGTGAATGAACAGAAGCAGACAGAGAAGGCAAAGAAAAAACTGACAAGTGTAAAGGAGGGGAGTGGGGTAGGACAAATTACCAGTCACTCTGTGACCAGCCAAAATAACAAAAACACAAGCCAATATTGATTCTCAGTGATATGAATCATTTCCACATAGGCATAGTACTATTTCATTTGATGTAGAAAATCGTTTACGTACATATGCACTTTCCTTCTTGGCTTGATAGATTAAACAAAACCCATCCAAGCTGGTGACAGAATACTTAAACAGCAGCAGTCTGGGAGCAGGGGTGTTAAAACTCTTCTTTAGTACAAACAACATCTCGCCAAGCAATGCCAGGAGGATGTAGCATAGTTTTGGGATCTGGTACAGCCGCTCAAGGGATTTGTGTTTTACTCCAACCGTGGGCCCTGAACCAGTGCTTCTGTTTCATCACACTTTTGTTTTAGGGTAAGACTGTTAGACACCTGTCCTAATTACTCTAGCTGTTTAGGTAACACAAAAAGATGCTGCCGTTGGTAGCAACCTGGAGAAGCTTGGGAGAGTCTGAAAGATTTGTTCCATCTGTCCCATTCTCCATCTCAGCAGAGTAGGTTTCCTGGCAGCAAGACATTACCTGGCCTTTGCCAATCCCATATAAGACTGTGACTTAAAGATGGATGCTTTTCCTTTTCTCAAATCCTGCATCAGCCTTTGGCTAGACCCAGACAGCTGGCTTCCTGACTTTAGTACTACTTAAAAGACATCTGTTTTCTAAGGCTTATCCAGTACAGTAACAGTTTTGCTGTTTTTTTATTGATAGCAAGTAAAGCTCCTTGAGACAAATTGCATGAATGGGGTTGTGAAATAAAAATTTGCATTTTCAACTGTTGCTTACCTGTGTGCAGAGATCAATATTTTTTTGTATTTTTCCCTCTTAATTCACAAAATATGAGCTTAGAATATAATGATTTTCTATCTATTTCTCATAAGAAATCAATGTTCCTATGTAATATCTGTCTCCTTAATTCAGACTTAAAATCCTTGGGTTTGTAGGCTTTTTTTTTCCCTCCAGTCAAACAGATAAAATGCTAAAGTTGTTATATTAGGAGGATGTAACATGGATTGGAACAGCAATCCAGTCTTTTCTTTGGATGGTTTAACTATCTTTTTCTGTAATAAGCAAGTCAAATCCCATATATTCAATGTCAAGCTGGATTTAAATTCTAAAGCAATGACCTTAACTGATCCAATATAAAATTTGTAACTATCTCCAACTTTCAAGGGAAAACTAAACCTCTTATCAAGGTACTAGAAATTATTGAGGTTTTCTTTAAAGCCTTGTGACAGTCTAATAATTTATTTGAGTTTCAGATCAGAACATCATTATACCTTGAAGAGATATCAAATCATCTATGATTTATGTAATTTTTACTTTTGTTTTAAGACTACTATAACTTAACTTTTTGGCTATCGTATTTATTCATGGTGTTTCCTGGTTAAAAGTGTGTACCATAAATGGGTGTGAAAAAACCAAAATTTTATGAAGGATGAGATAAGAAGATGTAGCAGCAAAGTCCATTTGAGGATGGCTTTGGAAAATGTGTCATAGCATACTGAAATCACTGTTACTGTGCCTGTCTAGAACCCAGACCATCATGGCGGACCAGTGCATGACACTCCATGCCCATAATGGCATCTGACTCACGAAAATGTGATAAGAAAGTTAATTTATTGGCCACAGACCTCTGTAAAGTTGTTTGATAGAACAGTCAGAGTATCTCTAGTGTCCAGTAGGCAGCTCCTGAAGCCACTTTTCCCAGGCCATAGCTGACTCCAGGGCTGACTATCAAGTAAACATTTTCCCTCGCAGCTGCACTGATTCACACTTGTTATTAATAAAAGACAGATATCAAAGACAGAGTTTATTACTAATTTTCTCTCTGCTTCTCCTAACCTAGCCTATTTTCATGCAGCTGGGAGAGCACTCAGATTCTCCAGTATCTTCCACGGAAAATTTGTGACTCTTAAAGAACAGAGGCCACAACTACAAACACGAGTCTGTTATCCTGAAGTTAAACCACCAAGAGTCTGTGTTGGTAAAAGATTCCACTGATAATAGTAGATATCCAAATTAATTTGCTTAGTCTTTCTAGTACATTTTGGGTGACATTCCTCTCACCTAACTTCTGGCATTTAAAAATTAGCTGTCTAGATTCCTTCCTTATGGAAATGAGTAGATAAACTGCACTTAGGAAGCACCAGTCTCTCTACAATGACTAAAAACAATAACACTGAGTTTGACTATATGCTTATTCCACTAAATGAATTTTTTTGAGATTAATATGACTACTAGTATCTACTACTATGTTCTACTATGACTACTAGATCACAAATATAGAATATATATGTGTACAAATCTTACCCACTTGATGGATAGATTCCCCATAGCTGATTTACAAAAAAATTGGCCCTGCTGTAAACCAGCAAGAAGACCTCCTTGATTAAGTTAACTTTCTCCAGGGAATTTTCTTGTTATAAAATTTATTTGAGCAGCATGATGTGATATCTTTCCCAGAACTGCTGCTTTCTCTAGTAGACACAGGGAAATTTATAACAGAAAAGAAAATATTTCAAGTCAGGTCAAGAAAACTGCAAAAATATATTCCCTCTCTGCATGTGTATGTTGTTTGCTTGGCACGTTTCTGGTTTGTGTTTTTTTTCAAACAGGCAAGACTTGTTGAAAATGGATGTAACTTTCTGAGCTTCATGATCAGTAAAATAACTGTATATAATTACATAGCAGAAAGAAAGCAAGGTTTTGGTTGATTTAATTTATTTATGTCTCTCTTAATCATGTTTTATCCATTTAGTTTTATCACCTTCCTGTCTCTGCTGCTTTCTGTTATCACTCCAGCCTTGAACCTCCCACTGCCTGGCTATAACCACCGTAAGTTTTTATTTCTGGTGCTTAGTTGATCCTATCCTAAAAGCCTTTTATCCCCCACTGAATATAATCTAACCACTTAACTTTTATATATCTGTTCCTTTATTCTCTCATTTTACAGGGATATTGAACATCTTGTGTTTTCCTCTTCAATTTTACTATATGCTTCCTATTTTCCATGGACTGAAAGAGGCCTCATGGCAGATAATAACTACTAATTTCCAGTACCATTTCCAGTTTTTGCTTTAGATGTGATATTTATCTTAAAACAAATACCTTGACATTTATCTTTTGGTTTTTATACACAGATTTTTCTATCATCTCATGGAGATAGCTGGTTTTGTGACAGAATAGTAATTTGTTTCGTGACTATGCTGTCACAGAGGATCCAATATCAAGACCTTCCAGGAAACAAGCTGGCAGAACAGGCTGAATCTGATGTTGTGTACACATTGATAGGCCATAGATGACTTCTTTAACCTGATAGAATTACACTGCTAGATAGCAAGTTTAAAATGAGACTGTGCTACCTCCTCCTGAATAGTTACGCTATGTGCACACTATCACAAAAACTTTCTCCTTCTCACTGACAAACCCCAGAATGCCATGGAGAAAAAAAGCAAACATTGATAGTGAACTATGTATCATTACAATAGACAGGAAAGAATGGGGAAATAGAGACCTGGCCATTTGTCCCTTACAAAAAAATATGAGTATAAAGGAATAAAGAAAGATTCAATATTTCTTGGTTTGTTATCATTTGAAATTTCGTTTTTACAGTTCTAGGATTAGAAATAAGGGTAATTTTTCTAAAAATGTGACTCATAATTTCACATGAAACTTCAGCACACCATCAGAAAACACAAGACATTTTCTCTGCATTTATTACAGTGTACCTCAGTGAAATTCTCCCTCAGGAATCTTCATTTCTGGAGGGAACACAGTTAAAATTATATTTACAAAAAGCAAACAGAGCTTTTCAAAGTTATTTGGCAGGAATTATCCAGCCATCCTGATGTAACTTAGAAGGTTTTGAAAGTACTGAAATATGTAATTCTAGAGATGTCTCCTTGGAAAGATTCAGAATCAGAAAATCATACACCTGAAGTTTTTAACCAATAAGTACCCTTCTCTCTGTTTTTAGGGAATTCTTTTCATCTCTCTTCCCTTCGTCAGCCTCATTCATTTGGTTTTGTGAGTCTTTCATGTGTATTAGTTACAACTTACTTTTTCTCTTCAAAACACTATACAATTTTTTTTCATATTCCTGTGTTCATTCTGGTACAGTCTGTAAATGGAAACGGAAAAAAATCTAAGGTAAAGTAGCATCTGACGAAGGGTAGCCTACAATGGCAGGACCGGGACAACAATGTTATTCACAATATTCAATTAACTCTCAAATGAGATAATTGTTAGATGTGATAAGCTGAATAATCTAGAAACATGGATACTGGAAAGTAGGTAAAAACTAAGCTAAAATAGCATATAGTGACTATGGAGAAAATAAAGGTTGACTAGGTCCCCTGATGGTTCACCTGACCAGAACCTCACAAACAGAAATGTGTTGCTTCCATCTTCAAGTAAGAACATGATATAGAAAATCTGCAGACATAAACTGAGCAACAGGTTGACTTGTGCAGTATAAATTCTATGTTAGTTTATATTTCTAAAGCAGAAAGGGCAGTTATTTTGAGGAAACTGTTAGCGAATTATGTGAATTTAACTGTATGTAATAGATATGAACAAAGCATGTCACACAAAATGTTATTTACATGAAGTCTTGATACCATAATATTGTCTTTGCATCTTTAAGATGCAAAGAAGAGTGTCTTTTAAGATGTGAAGAAGAGTGTCTCAGGGCATTTAGTCAAATATTTGCACCATTTATACCAATTATCCATATATTTTAGTCACACATTCAAACACTCAACTACTTGATCATTGTAATTATTGTACATTCCATATCTCTGAAACACGCCAGATTCCTAATTGGAAGGAAGAAAATTATCTTGAGGCATGCTCTAACAAAACAATGAAAAGTAGCCTAGGAACAATGCCCTTTTTGTGCTGCCTACAATATCTTCCTGCTGTGTATACAAAAGCACAATAAACTTTTAATCTGAACTAGAAGAAAAAAGTTCCTGCTACCCAGATACCTTAAAAGCCAAACAGAAAATTTGCTATGTAATATGACTTTCACACAACTGAATTCACTTCTATGTTTACTCTTAATATTCAACATAAACTGACATTCTATCCTTCTGTGCAGTATTCTCCCTGAAAACAAACTGGCAAGGGGTCAAAAGTATCAAGGAGATAAGGCACCTAGACTGAAATATAGTTTGGAAATCAAGACCAAACAGTCCAGAAAAATCCTTACTGCACTGCCACTCAAATATCAAGCTGACTCACATTTTAAAACTAAATTCCAGAAATGGCTACAATTGACATAGCCGAGTAGTTAACAATGCTTGGCTCACATATTTCTTATATGGCTAGATTAGGATCCAAAGTGATGACATTTCCTATATATGTTCTCCAAGGAGCTTGACTAAAGAGACATCATCAGAGCATACCTAATACACTTTGAGCTTTCAAGTTCATCTCAAATGCAGCTGCAAGTGACTACAATCTTTCAAAACATGACCTCTCTTCATCATGAAAAGCTGTGAAATTCTAACACAGTCCCTTCCTTGGCCAGTTTCAAAGGTGTTTGTTTCTTTTTTTTCTTTTGATTTATAGGAATATGACTAGAAAAAGAATAGGAAATAATGGAAAAAGCACCTAAACTGGAGTAACATAATCTCTAGGGTAGTTTCTGAAGAAGTCTTCCTCACTGAGCAGGTTTTAGAAATTTTCCAGTCTTTTAAACAGTCAGTCTTTGTTGCCTCCAGATCATTCACTTTCTTAGTATAGTGTCCAGACTAGTAGGTTACAACATCGTATTCTGTCTCAAAGTCTGGAATTTTTTTTGAATTTTTATTTCTTTGAGGCAATAAGGAAATATTAACCCAGGATTTCTGTACTTCTAGGCCAAATGCTCTGACCATAAAACTGAAGTTCTTCATACATCTGTGCTTCTTTAAAATTTGGGGACTTATCTTCAGGAGAGGTGTCAGGTAGCTTGACTCAGGGACAGGATTAATAACTCAGTCACCCGCCCAGTTGTTTAACACTCAGCAGCTACAAACACAGCATGTTATTCTAAATGTCAATCTTACTTTACCCTTGAATTGCCTGGGAACATAGGTTTCTAATACAGAATTATTGCCTGGGAAGAAGACCATAAAAGTAATAACAACAAGAAGTGCATTTATTTGAATTGGTCTTTTAATATTCATTATTTTGACTTTACATTGCTTGCAAAATAATTGCAATTCACTTTCTTTGCTAGGATTAATTTAGTGTTATTTTCTTAGTAATGATTAGTTTTCTTGGTGCTGTTCTGAGAAAGTTACATGCCTGACTTCCTGCAGCAGTAGAAGATTATATAGGTCACCCACAAGTATTTTCAGTTATTATAATCTTTCCAAGGAATTTCTTTTTCAAAAGAGGTTACATATTGTCCCAGTGGTCATGCTGGGAAGAAAGAATCTGTCTTACCTACAGTTTTCACCTGGAAGTTGGCACATTCATTGTTTATTTGAATATACTTTATGTGAATTGTGGAAGTGGATATGTGCTATGTTGATTGTTCTGCAAATACAATTCTCCAATGTGAAACTGGAAAAAAGCCCTGCTTTATTATAAACTACCTGCATCTAATAGAGCTGGCAACTGAAATGGATACAGTGGTAATGAATTCTGTGGCTCAAGATCCTTCAAGCCTCTGTTGTGTTATAACTGTGAAGGGGGTATTACAATCGAGAACATGCAAAACCTATTCCCTCCAGGCAGAAGCACAAGGACCCCAGCCTTGCTGTGAATTTTCTGGAGTTTCATAATAATGATTATTTTGTTTATAGTAATATTTTTTATCGCTTCTGAAGCAGAATAGAAGTTTTCCTATGCAAAAAGCTATTTCAGGCCTATTTTTTATTAGCCTATCACAGTAATTCAAACACCACCTAATTAGATATTTTTCATTACTTCCGTTTCCTATTGTTCACGTTCATGAAGTGTGAAGGCCACTGCTTCTAAAATGACTTTTCCTTTTCTCTTTTGACATAAGTAAAACCTTGAAATCTTACTGACTTAATGGCACTACAGCCATAGCAGTGGGAGAATTGTGTCTCTATAGTTACCTGTGCAATGTTTGTTTACATTACGGCTAAGGCTATTTTGTTACTCTCGTCAGCCTTTCCCTCTGGTGAGAACTAGACTGCATTTCATTTTCCACATGATCCTATGTGGAATAACTGATACAAGTTTCTCAACATTTTTCATTGCAGTGTTTCTGCAACCTTCAGTCTCCCACTTATGGATGAAAAGGTGACAACTCAGAAGATGTTCTTGAAAAAACATGTGCTTCAGTTTAGGGAAGGTGGGAAAGAAGTTGAAACACTGAAGGAAATGAACTGGAACAACTGGAGCTGCTTTTGCATAGGAGATTTAAGTATCACTTGTTCAACAGAGCTGCAGCTAAAGTGGAAGTCAGTCTACATCAAAACCAAGCTGTAAGTCAAAACAGTAAAAACTTATGAAAGATGTGATCATACCTCTGCATTTGATGTGTATCTGTTCCACTCTCAATTCTGCTGAAAATTTGCATTTCAGAAAATTTTCTGTGAGGTTTATGTAAACATTTTATAGAAATTAAAGGCCTTCATGTTTCACAATTTTGAAAAGTTCCATCCAGATCCATTTGAAATTTTTCAGTGCATGGGAATATCCCCACAACAGTCTTGATCACTCTGAGTGATTCCTATGGTCCGTTGTCTTAGATGTCAGTTCTGCAGCTCAGCAAGGGAGAATCTGTTGCAAGTTACATAATTGTTTTTTATGCTAACAATATATATGACTTCAATTATTTTCTCTTAAACTGAAGCCAACCCATTTTTCCATGTATTCCCATGTGAATGAGTCACATTAATGATTCTCATTTATCCCTGGTCTGGAATACACATGAAAGATGTACCAAAAAAAAAAAGAACTGGTAGCAAAACTTGGCTCAGTTTACACTGACATGCAAAGAAGCAATGTAATTGAACCAATCACAATGCAGAAGTTTCAGACAGAATCAACAAATTATTGTACTGTGTAACTGTGACATTATTTCTGTTTTTATTATTGCCTGAATTGCTGAGTAAAAAAAATTTGAATGCATCAGATGATGTTTGTAAGATCATTATCAGGAAAAATCTTTTTCCTGTATATAAAGTGGGGCTCCCTATTGCTCATTTCACACTTCCTATGTGAACTAAGTACAAATCCTACAATAGAAACAGAATGCAGGTTTTCTTTTAGTTTTTTCTTCATTAGCATTTCATGTACTAGTAAACAAGTTAATTCTCTCTTCTCCAGCTTGGATTCTTTTTTATTTTCTTTTCACAGTTTTTTTCTAAATTTTGAAAGAACCAGTGCAGATATCCTCACAATAAGTTATATTTCTGTATTTGTTTCTTTATATGCTGCAGATACAGAGGTCATATGAGGAACCAAGTTCCTCTGGCTTTGCTATGTGGCATTTCACAAGGCATATTGCTTCTATCAAGAGGTGCTTTGTCAAAACAAGTTTTAAAGGACTAAATTATCTTCTCATTGCTCAACAGGTATGACAGGATTAAAACTTCTTTCCAGAAGCAAGTGTTCTCATATAATACCCCTTGTTAGGAAAGAGAACTGCTCAGTGGAATAAAAGCTTTAGAAAAAAAAAAAATTACCATCTCAGAAACATAATACTATCACACCATCTCCAATCAGATTTTTAGCAAATTGAAACAGATAAAATAAGCAGAATGTATGACAGTGATTAGCAAAACATTGAGCCGAAGTTAGTCACTGAGTATTATATATGTGAATCATTGAAGGTAAAACATCAAAGACATTTTACCAGAAAAAGTTTATGTCAAAGGTAAGTATGAATAACATCTCTCCAATGTACTTCGAGCAAGTGTGGAAACAAATAATAGTATCCATATATGGAAACTGATAGCAGATTAATAGAATGTTGTCACTGATTTTTTTTCTTTAAATAATCTAAATATAAACATAATTTAGTAAAAGTAAATACTGTCCTTTTGTTAAAAATCTTTCTCCTTTGGGAAGCTAAGTTATTCTAGTAAAAAAAACCAGAATATTGCAAACTATCGGTTCATTAATCCCTGTATAATCACTCAAAGACTGTAGTCATAATTGTTTAAGTAATGTTTTCCCATGTTGTCCTAATGATTTACAATAGTTCCATTTTCCTGGGCACTCCAATCTACCACTCAGGTAAAGAGGACTGCAATTTATACAAAGAATGCAAGACTGAACCTTGGCAAAAACACACATTTGCTACATAGTGCATAAAATACTAGTTATACTTTATACCAGCATACTCATTTCTAAGTTGTGCTTGGAAGCAGGATCCCTGAGCAAACCTCAGGTGATCTGCTCCTAGTCCTATCCTGCAGCCACTTACAGGCATTCTTTTCAAAGATGAGGACAGACTGAGCCCCCATTCTGTGCAGTCTGGGAGCTTCTGTGCTCAAGGAAGCATAAGGGCTTCCAGACAGCTGTTTCTGACAAACAATAATCAGAAAATAATAGGAGAAAATCCACTGGGCAATGGTTCTGCTCATTCATGAAGTGTGAAGGCCAACGTTTCTAAAAGGACTTCTTTTCTCCTAGACACAACTGAACAAGCTGCTGGCACTGAGCAATCTAACAGAGTTGAATGGGGAAAAAACAAATGCAAACACCCTTTAAAGCCTCAGCCTCTGAATTAATACTCTATTTACTTCTCAGTTGTTCTCATGTAATGTGCCATCTGCAGAAAAAAAGTTTGCCACTATTTCTTTCCTACCTTGTTTGTTTAGAATTCCTCCTGAACTGTAAAAACAGGATTTATGGAAAGGGAGCGATAGGATTCTTTTCTTAGTTCATACTACTCTCATAGCCCGTGCCTCACTGTCTTGAAAGCAGATATGGTGTAAGCAGCTGAACATTATACCAGAAGGTTTTTAGTTCCTGTGAAACTGAACAATGTTTGACCTCAGAGTTAATTTTTCCATATTTCCACTAATGTTACAGGTAGAAGATACAGATGCAATAAAACTGAGGCCTGTGATCTACATCATCAGTCATTTCAAGTTTTGTAAATGGTTTTCACTCTGTTGCTTTTAGTTTGTATTTCTTGAAGTTTTTTTTAAGTGGGACAGTTCTTTATTTTTCTGGGATAAAATAGACAATAAGAAAATAAATCCTTTTTAGTGTCCTGTAAACATTATTATTCATATGATTCTCTTTACATTCATTGTAAAATACTGGTGGCACTGTATGAAAATATTGATCAAATTATAAGCTGAATTAAAGTGTTACTAGACCAAAAGTAGCCTGCATTGTTTACCTCTATAAACAGTACTTTCAATGTTCAAAGCTTTTTGAGCACAAACACCACAGGCAGTAATATCTAACTTAAATGTCTTCGTGGCACAGTTGGTTTCAGTGTTAACTTCATTAATAAATCTCAAGAAACAAAACAACTGCTCTAAGTGCCTTGAAGGAATGCACGTTCCTCTTTGCATTTTCCTGCAGGTTGCTTGAGAAATCACAAAGCTCTGGAACAGCAATGCCAGATTAAAGGGAAGGTTGTGACAAACATTATGTCATGATATTGTGGAACAAGCACTGTAGGTTGTTTACAACCCAACACTCTTCCTGGATTTTACACTGGAAGCCAGTATAGAACTGCTATTAACTTCAGTGAAAGCCATAAATGCCTGTCTGCTAAAGACTGAAGTGCAGTACATTCGTTCAAAGAACTCTCTCAAATTCCTGGGAGCACTAGATAAGATGATATTTATACATGTTAAGATGGAAGGCCTGATTCTCCACTGGTTTCCACTTGCATATTTGTAAAACCTTGAGTGCAGCTTCTGTTTTGCCAAGTCCTTTACTTCAACCAAGCTTTTGCCCTCTAAATGTTTCCAGCCTGATGAGGCAACTGGCTATCTGCCAAGGTTGCTTGGATCACCTCACCTCTGAAGTTCACAGATCAACAGATTTGGTGGAAATATTAGAGAACTTGTTAGTCTCATTTGTTAAACTTCTTTTGAACAGATTAATTAGTAGCTTATAATATTAAATTAGCATTGTTTATGCTGATGTGGTTGTTAAGTGGTCAATCCAGAGTGTCTTCAGGAATACTGCAGTGAGATTGATGGAAATAAAATTGTCCCGCTTTTAGGTTAATTTATAAATGCCCTTCGGGGAGTCATATCTCTAGTGGAAACTTAGAACATGAAGCTGAATTCCAGTTTTGTCACTACTGAAAAAGTTTATTTATTTCCAAAATAAAGCAAAATTAAATTAGATGCTTATAAACCTATTCCATGATGCTCCCCCTTTTTTAAGCATTTTTTAAATTGGAATTGATTTTGAATATGTGTGCCACATCATACTTAAGGCACTGGCATTTCCAGTGTGAAAACTCATTGGGCATTTCTGAGTCATAATTGGTGTCTATTTTTTCTGGATTCTGTCTCTTTTGATAACCTGGCACACCAACATATAGAATAGATTTTAGACTGTGAGTGAATATACTGATACCAGACAGAATCACAGAATCACAGAATAGCTTGAGTTGGAAGGGACCTTAAAGGTCATCTAGTCCAACTCCCCTGCCATGGGCAGGGACATCCTTCACTAGACCAGGTTGTTCAGGTAGCCATCTAACCTGGCCTTGAATGTCCTCAGGGACAGGAAATCCACCACCTCTCTGGGCAGCCTGTTCCAGTGTTTTGCCACCCACAAGGTGAAAAACTTCTTCCTTATATCTAACCTAAATCTACCCTCCTTAAGTTTAAAACTGTTACCCCTTTTCCTATCACAACAGGCTCTGCTAAAAAGCCTGTCCCCATCTTTCTTATAGGCCTTTAGGTATTGAAAGGCAGCAATGAGGTCTCCTCAGACCCTTTTCTTTTCCAGGCTGAAGAAAACCATCTCTCTCAGCCTCTCCTCATAGGACAGGTGTTCCAGGCCTCTGATCATTTTTGTAGCCCTTCTTTGGACTCATTCCAACAGGTCACAGAATCATAGAATCATCAAGGTTGGAAGAGACCTTATAGATCATCCAGCCCAACTGCCTACCTACATCACCACTAAACCATATCACCGGTTCCTGTACTTCCTGTGCTGAGGGCTCCAGAGCTGGATGCAGTACTCCAGGAGGGGTCTTACCAGAGCAGAGCAGAGGGGCAGAATCACCTCCCTTGATCTGCTGTTCACAGTTCTTTTGATGCAGCCTAGGATACGGTTGACCTTCTGGGCTGCGAGGGCACATTGCCAGCTCATGTCCAGACTTTCATCTACCAGTACCCNCAAGCTTGTCTAGGTCCCTCTGAATGATATCCCATCCTTTGGGTGTGTCAACTGCACCATTCAACTTGGTGTCGCCCATGAACTTGCTGAGGGTACACTCAAACCCAGTGTCTATATTGTTAATGAAAAGATTGAACAGTACTGGCCCCAGTATGAAGTGCTGAGGGACTCTTGTTACCAATCGAGGCATAGATCTGTTGACCACCGCTCTCTGGATATGACCATCCAACCAATTCTTCACCCACTGAACAGTCCACTTATCAAATTCATATCTCTCTAGTTTAGAGAGAAGGATCTTATGGGGAACTGTGTCAAAGGCCTTATGGAAGTCCAAATACACAACATCTGTAGCCCTTCCTTTGCCCATGGATATAGTTACTCCATTGTAGAAGGCCACTAGGCTGGTCAGGCAGGACTTGCCCTTGGTGAAGCTGTGCTGACTATCTTGAAACATTTCCCTGTCCTGTCCAATTTCTTGCACCTGGGGATCGTGAGCTCTTGCACTCTATTGGAAAGTGTCCTTAAAGATCTGCCAGCTCTGCTCTGCCCCTTGTTCCTGAGGGTAGTTCCCCAAGAGGTCCTGCTGATTAATTCCTTGAAGAGCTGGAAGTGTGCTTTCCAGAAATTCAGGGTCCTGCCTTTACTTCTGGCCTGACCCACACCCTTCAGGACCGTGAACTCCACCAGTGCATGGTCACTGCAGCCCAGGCTGCCTCCTGTCTTGATGTCACCAATTAACTTGTATTGGTGACCAACAGGTTTAATATCACATCCCCTCTTGTAGGGCTGTCTATTATCTGGTTTAGGAAGCTATCTTCCATTCCCGTCAGAAATCTCCTAGATTGCCTACAGCTCACCGTACCACTTTTCTAATGGATATCAGGGTGATTGAAGTCCCCCAGCAGGATGAGAGCCTGTAAGCATGATGCCTCTCACAGCTGGAGTAGAAAGGCTTCATCAACAGGCTCCCCTTGATTGGGTGGTCTATAGTAGACACCAACCACAAGGTTGCCTTTGTTGCCTTGGTCTCTGATTCTCACCCATAAGATTTCAACCTGCTCATGGCTATTCTTCAGAGACAGCTCTTCACACTCTATCCACCTCTTGATGTAGAGGGCAACCCCTCCACCCCTTCTTCCTCGTCTGTCCCTTCTAAACATCCTGTAGCCATCCATGGCCACATTCCAGACCTATGTCCCACCAAGTTTCAGTAATTGCAACCAGGTCATAGTTTTCTAGCAGCATAGTGGCTTCTAGCTCATCCTGCTTGTTGCCGATGCTGTGTGCATTGGTGTATAGATACTTCAGCTGAGCTGTCGGCTGTGCCACATTCTTAGAGGAACATCCCTTAATACCTTTAAAGTTTTTTGTCTGTGTTTCCCTGCTGGCTTCTACTGCCTCAGGAACTCCAGGTTCATCACCATAAGACTTCAAGCATGCTCCACTGTGACCAACACATCTCCGAGCCACGGACAGAGTCCTCACTAGCAGCCCATCTCTCTAACTCTGTTTCGTCATGTCATGGATTGTGCTGGGCAAGTCTAATGTCAACCCTCTCTCTCATCATGCCTAGTTTAAAGCCATGTCAATGAGCCTTGTCAGCTCCTGAGCAAAGACCCTCCTCCCCCTTTACAAAAGGTGGATTCCATCTGACTACAACAAGCCTGGTGCTGTGTAGGTAGTCCCATTTACAAAAAAACCCCAAAATTTTGATGATGACTCCATCCACGAAACCACGTGTTAATATATTGTACCCTTCTGATCCTACCAATGTCACCCACAACTGGCAGGATAAAGGAGAGTATAACCTGTGACCCAGAGTCCTTCACTAAGTGTCCTATGGCTCTAAAGTTCCTTTTGATAGCCCTTGGACTATGCCCTGCAACATCATCACCACTCACATGGAAAACCAGTAGCGGGTAGTAGTCTGAGGGCTGTAGCAGATTAGGAAGTCTCCTGGTAATGTCTTTAAATCAGGCCCCATGGAGACAGCAGACCTATGGTCTTATTGATATCAGCTGGCCATATCCTGAATTACACTTCAAAGTTCAGTTGGTTTAACTTAAGAGGACAAAGTACAAACTTCATTACATGCTGCCTTTTATGAACTGTTCTACATAGAGTTGACTCTTGACTGCTATTTGGAACAGCTAGCCATTATATCTCCTGCATACTGGCTACTGGGATTTGGTAAGGTGTTGTGACTTCCTCTGGCAAAATGTTTTTCTTGTGGCTGTTTTCTAGCCCAGTCACAATAGTCATAATTTCCCAATGGAAAAGGTTTTTCAGGCTTTAAGGAAGTAATATACCACTCTTAGGAATAGATAAATATTATTTTGCAAGCAAATCAAAACCTGTGATTGGAGTACTTCCTTTAAGCAAAGAGGAACACATTTTCTGAATATAAGAAATAGCATTAATAAGGTAAGTATACGGGATTCACCTGTTTTATACTTACTGTTCTAAATCCCTTAGTGGAGTATCTAATGAATATGAACATGAATATGATTTCATTGAAGAACAGAAATTTTAGTTTGGGTTTCAAGAAGAAGATACTTCAATATACAGACAAGTTTCTATGGAAAAGAGGTACTTAGTATCAGTTAAGATCTAAGCTAGGATATTTAACTTCAATATTCTCTAAGCTATGCATATGTGGAGGATAAGTTATCATGATTCAAGGGATGCACAATAGCATGTTAATTTGTGGAAACAGGTTCAATATGTGACCGCTGTGACACTTAGGCCATACTATCTCATATGTCAGATCTTGTACCTACTCAGGATCAGCCTTACGTCAGGCACAGCCACCAGCCAAGCTGCTCTAATGTTAGTGAGTCCTCTAAACTGGCTGTGTGTGCTGTGGACTGTCTGTGTTATACTATTTTGCTCTATCCTGTATAGCATTCATTCCCAATGCTGACAGAGAGGAGTCTTCTCTTTTCCTCTGTATTAAATCTTTTTTCTTTTTTTCCCTCCAAGACTTCATTTTTCTCTTAATTCTTTTCATATGAATTTCAGGAGATCACCACCACTTTCTAGTTCCTACATTGCAATTTCAATTATTGGTCTTAATGTGTACATTTTTAAAAAATAAAATCAATAATTGCTTTTTCACAGATGTTTTTCAATAGAGAAGGTACCAAAATATATTAACACTTTGAGTGCAAGGGTAGATGAACCCTGAGATAAATCTTCTATGTGTCCTAGGTTATATAAATTGATTAAATATTATTCTCCAAAATTTAAAAATCTTTCTATACTTTCATCCCACAGTCATAAACTCTTGTTTATGACTAATATCCTAATAAAATTTTCTCTATTTTCAAACCTGTAGATACGCATGGTGGATAGCTTTAAGAAATTCATGCAAACTTGTCAGATCAAATCTAGGAACAGAATCAAAACTGTCAGAGATCAGTGAAGAAACCACTCTTGACTATTGGATTAACTCTGCTTCTAACAGGCTTGAACCACTTCTACAGGCAGTATAGAGAAAGTGGGATTCTGCAGAAGAAGGAGAAATGTTTAAAAATGTAACTAATAAATATACGTAAAATGCCAGTTTCCTCTGGAAATAGCTGACTTCTTACTGTGCCCTGCTTCTGCTCATGTAGGTCTTGGATTTCCCTAGATTAAGTTAGGTGAAGTTTGGGGGTTCTGGGTGGAAGTAGTTCAAAACTGCACTAGCCAACAAGCCATAGTTACATTACCGTAATATAAGACATTCATATATTCCATTCACAAGCCTCCATCCGTCAGGTGTTTTTTGGGAGACCCAAATGGCCCTTTTGTTTTCAAACTAGATGCTTAAATATTCATATGACTTTAAATCTGGTTAATGGCTCAGAACAATAACAGTTTGCTCACAGTAATTCTAGATAGCAATGTTTCGATAAAAATGGGAAGCTGTACCAATATCACTTCAAAAATAAAAACAGTTGTCCCCAAATCTTACTGTTAGAAAGATAACTATGGAGCAAAATAGTCACACTTTTTCACTGATTTTTCAACATGCTGTTAATATCTAGATTCACAGAGCATAGGTGAGCTTGGTAGCAAAAAGGCAATTTATATTGTTCTCATTGAAGGAGCCATATACAATGGGGATCATGATTTTGAGAGCTGCACAATTTAACATTAATAAAAAATTGTTACAACTTCTTGTTTAATGAAAGTGGCAAAATTAGTTTAACACCATTCCTCTAAACAAGAACAGGAAAAGGTGTCTTGAAGGAACAGTGATTCTGGTCCTTCTCTTTTCTACTTGGAACACAATTTCTCAGGAAAGCTCTTTAAGTCAGCAGAAGTTTATTAATGCAAGAGTACTGTGAAGAAAGATGTAGACAGTTTCTTTCAACTTGCATTTAAAATCTTCATGTTCATTCTTTCAGATTCCAATACTGAAATTACATAAACAACAACTCTATTTTGACTACATTATCATGTCAAGTGAGGATGAGATGTAATATACAGTTTATATTCCCTTATTCATTTACTTTTTCATATCAATATGGAAAAAAATTCTTTGTTTCTTTCTCATCTAAACACATTTCTCTCCATTATCCAAGAGTAAACTGACATATTAGCATATTTCCCACAATTGCTCTTCAGTCAAGATTCACTTTTTTTTATTTTCTTTATCAATTCATCATTTCCTTTTTATCATCAAGGAACATTCATAGGTCCTATATGGATAAACAGACAAAAATACATTATTAAATGCCCTGTGAAGAAACAAGAAGAAGGAAAAATGGTCTTATTAATAAATGCTTAGCATAAAACTGAAAGACTATGGTTGTGGAAAGCAAATTATAATAGAGCAGAAATGACAAAAAAAGGCTTCTGCTAAGTTTTGTTCCAACATTGCCTTGATTTATATATGATATTAAGTTCTTCCTAGCTAAATCCTAGGCAACTAAGCATGGCAATGCTTGCCTTTTAGACACATTCTGCTTAATGAAGAATTCTGTGTGTGTCCATGAACAGAGCCTTCATCATTTCTGCATGATTCATTGAAGAATGAGATCCAGAGATACGAGTGTGTTGATCTGAGGAGCCACCCATAACTGCTTGCTATTGACACAGTTAGATCATCTGGATGGTAATAGTTCTGAATCTTAATATGACATAGGAGGAGAGGTTAGAAAAGAGAGAGAGAAAGAGATATAAAGAAATTTATTTTATTTTATTTTAATTTATTTTATTTTATTTTATTTTATTTTTTGGTGCAGATGTTCTTTTGGTATGGAAGAGAAACAGAAAGAGAAGGATGTATAAAAACAGATGTGAAACTACAAAGCCTCTCCATAGAAGCCTTGAGAAGGAAGATGTATATAAAACACAGTCTGTGTGGCCATTAAAGTACAAAGTGATTCAGAAAAAGGATATGAAAAAATGTTATAGTAAGCATACACATCACAAAGATTGAGATGTATAGAACTATGCCAGAGTCACAGGGAGTTAGTCTTTCTTGCATGTTTAAATACAGCTAGTGTTTGCAAATATGAGGAAATCACAGCATGGCTGATCTAGAGCACACAAAATTTGTCAGAAACAGTAGTACATTGCTTAGACAAATCTTATATAGCTGTAGCAGGGGGAGACAAACTAGTAGGCTAATAGCCTCAGTCCATAGCAGCTACAACTACACTATTATGACATTGTGATACAAATAAGATTCTGCTTTCATCTGAGAGTGTCATTCAATTCTTTAGCACAGAACAATGTGTAGTTCATAATACTGTCCAAGGCAAATCCAGTGGTAGCTCATCCTCATCACTACAATAGCAATAGCCTCTCTAAGTGAAAAGAGCAGCTTCCTATCGTAGTTCTGAGTCATAGAATCACAGATTCAACTGGATTGGAAAAGACTTTCAAGATCATCAAGTCCAACCGTTTCCCCAGGACTTCCAAGTCTGTCATTAACCATGTCATTAACAGCCTCATCTACACATTTTTTAAATACTTCCAGGGATGGTGACTCCACCACCTCCCTGGGAAGCCCATTCCAATGCCTGACAACCCTTCTAGTAAAGAAATTTTTCATAACATCCAGTTTAAATCTCCTCTGGTGCTGCTTGCAGCTATTACCTCTTGTTCTATGATTTGTCACTGGAAAGAAGAGATCAGCCACCTCCTCACTCCATCTTCCTTTCAAGTAGTTATAGAGAGAGATTAGGTCACCCCTGAGCCGCCTTCTCTTCAGATTAAACAATTCCAGTTACCCCAGATGTTCCTCATAAGACAAGTGCTCTAGGCCCTTCACCAGCTTTGTTGCCTTTCTCTGGACCTGCTCCAGAAACTCAATATCTCTCTTGTAGTGAGGGGCCCAAAACTGAACACAGTACTTGAGGT
>VZRW01013131.1:76653-100746 GCA_013398125.1 Aegotheles bennettii
AGCCTTAAATTGCAGCAGGGGAGATTCAGATTGGACATTAGGAAAAATTTTTTTACTGTAAGGGTGATTGGGTATTGGAATAGGTTGCCCAGGGATGTGGTGGAGTCACTGTCTCTGGAGGTGTTCAAGATGCATCTGGATGAGGCACTGGGTGATACGGTTTAGTGGTGATGTAGGTAGGCAGTTGAACTAGGTGATCTTTAAGGTCTTTTCCAACCTTGATGATTCTATGATTCTATGATCCCTCTGCAGAGCCTTCCTACCCTCAAGCAGATCAACACTCCCACCCAATTTGGTGTTGTCTGCAAATTTACTGAGAGTGCACTCAATCCCCTTATCCAGATCATCAGTAGAGATATTAAACAACATTGACCCTAATACCGAGCTTTGAGGGGCACCACTAGTGACTGGTCACCAACTAGACGTGAAATCATTCACCACTACTTTTTGGGCTAGGCCATCCAGACAGTTTTTCACCCAGTGAAGAATACACCTAACCAGGCCATGAGCAGCCAGTTTCTCAAGGAAAACGCTGTGGGATACAATGTCAAATGCTTTACTAAAGTCCAAATAGACAATGTCCACAGCCTTTCCTTCGTCAACCAAGCAGGTCACCTTGTCATAGAAAGAGATCAGGTTGGTCAAGCAGGACCTGCCCTTCATGAACCTGATCCCAAGAAAAATCCTTGGGAAAAATCTCAAGGCCTGATCACCTTAAGAAAAATATCCCCCTATCTTTTCTAAAAGATTTACAAGGATTATAGATATTTTTCTGATGAATTTACAGTCTGAACTGTTAAATATTTTTTTCTGTAGTCCTATTCTCACTTTCACATTTGCAGTCCAAAAAAAAAAGCCCTAAATGTCCATTGTTTTTACCATTTTTGTCTAGTGGTGCTTTGATTAGTTACTGTTTCTCATACAATGCTCCTTCTGCAATTTCACATTCTATTCCTTTTTTTTTTCATTTTTCTTATAGTTTCTAACACTGGCTTTTATTAATGAGAGACACTTAAAATGTACACATGAATTGTGCGGTAAGTGGAAAGTGTGATTTATACCTCTGTTTTGACTTTTCATTTATTAACCAACCATGTACCATCTATCATTGTTTTTAATACAGTGAAGTTTTTTTGTAAAGAAGTTGTGCTCTTCTTTTCATCTTCTCCTCAGTCCCTATCATCTTCATCAGCTTCTATTCATCCCAGTCTGTTTCAGTATATGGTCTCAAAAGCTTTGGTTATTTTCTGGATTTCATAAGCCAACATTTCTGATTTACCTCTTCCTAACAGCATATATTGCTGAAGGTGGCTTCCCACTCACTCATACCATCTACCCCTCACACCATTACAGAGTTTCCAAGTTTCATTATCATAGAAGCATGTGTTCTGAAATGCATTGTGTATTAAACTGTTTCATGACTTCTTTTAAATATGCATATATTCTGAAATGCTGAGTTGGGTGGTCCCTACTGTTCTGTGGTAGAAACAAGAGCAAAACATCATGCATGATTTCAACACCGTTGTTTATTGATAATCCAGAAGTTATGTGGCTGAATCATCATTAACTCCACTGTAAGAGGTTTCTGGTGTTAACTATTCTGTTGCCTATCACCATGCACAGATCACTAACAGATCAGTTCTCTATCATGTTATCTCTTTTACTGGAAAAGACAACAAAAGTCTACAGAAGTTTTGTAATAAGAATAGCAGCAGCATTTGTCCCTCAGGGAATACTTGTCTTTGTTTTAACTCTAGATTTCAATGATACATGATAAAAATACAACAGAAATTATTAAGTATGATAGCATCTTTGACTCAGACTGTCTTTATTTTCCAGACTAATTATACTACAGAATTTCACTCTCCTACACAGACTGCTTCAAAGCTTCTCTAGCTGGGTATGTTCCTTATGCACAGATGATATTACTGTCTCCAAATCACTTGGTACTATCATTCGGATAGTGGCTTCCTGATTCAAACCTAAAACCATAGCACTCATTAATTATAGTAACAATTTAGAGGAGATTGTTGTTGCACATTACAGCAGTACACATGTATTAAAACATCAACAAAACACAGTTGTGTTTAGAGCTAGGTAGTAACAGACGGCTGTTCATGTGCAGCTATTTCCTAACAAATGGCTAAACTCTTCTGCTTTACATAGCAGAATTGTATACTATTTAAGCCAGAGCTAAACTTATCGAGAATTCCACCCAAGTATCTGAACTGTTTGCAGCAAAGACTCAAAGTTAATTTTTACTCTCTTACTCCCATATAGCTCTGCCGAAGCTAATAGAGTTGCATAGGTCTGATGAGAACTTGGCTTCAGTTTTCTAAGCACATCTGTTCATTTCATGACAGCCATTTTTTTGTGGGTTATGTTAGTTAGAACAGAGCCAGATGCTGATCCCGTTCTCAAAGCAGCTTATTCTTTGAGTGATCCCACTGATATAAGCACCTTGTTCATACTAAAGAACAAGCAGCCTATGCATGACAGCAATATACCATAGAAAAATTATCTGTTACATTGTCTTTATCCGTCTTTCTCCTTCACCATCAAACATCCCATTAGGTACAAACAGTGTCACTTGGCACCAGTTGAGTGCTATTGAATCATGAGGCAAGGTAAGACACAGTTTACCTCTATGGTAGTATAAATCCAGTTTATATTGCTAGTTATACACTGGCAAGGCAAGATTCACCATCTGGCAGGGGTTAAAGGAGACCTGGCAGAAATAGATGAAGATAAAATATTGTTAATCAATATACCCCTTTACTTTTTCTTCTCTTCTGTCTGTCTCTGTCTGTCTGTCTGTCTGTCCATCCATCCGTCTGTCCATCCATCCATCCCTCCCTCCATAGACTCATAGCCACTAAGCCAGCACCATCCACCTGTACCAGTGACTGCAGGGCTTCTGACTCAGAAGGAGAAACAGATGCCTTGAATCACTAAGCAACTACCCCTCATATATTTTTTATATGATGAGGGCTCTATGTCTATGCACCTGGTTAGGGATAACACATTTTCATTCAGCTGTTGATGACTTTGAAGCCAGTTGAGAAAATAGCTCATTTGATTTCTCCACATCTTGTTTGCTTCTGCATCTAGTTCATTACCTGATCACTTCTAATTAGAACAGTTGCAATGGAAGAGTTGTTTTGTTCTGTGCAGTTGACAATTGTTTCCTCCCAGTCAGGACACAGGACCTTTCCTAGTGGGGTGATTTGCAAGAAAATATTGAAACATTCAGGTTTGTTGGCAGATCAGAAGTAAAAGGTTAATGTAAAAATTTATAAGACAACTTTCAGGTTTTCTTCCACAGGAGGTTACACAGTAGTCAAAATATTTTAATTTTATGTTACTTTTCTGATATTCTTAGCACTTTCCATTCACAGCATTTATTTTCCAAAATACATGGTTTGCTGTAATAATAATATACTTATTTTATCTTTTTTTCTGATCTTCTTCTATAATTATGGCCAAATTTTCCTGCAGATTCGTAGGCTTTGGACCCCCAAGACCAGCCAGTGAGAAACTGTTATTTTTTGCCTTACAACAAAACTATAGGAAAAAAAAGGTGTTCTCATTTTACTTAAGAAAAAATGTATGTGACAAACAAATGCACAGTGTTTTGGGCATTTTCATCTCTTTCTTAAAGCTATATGTTGTTTGTACAGGGACTTGCTTCTGTCAAGAGTGGAAACCAATAGCACAAAAGAAAGAATACTGCTACTTCAGAAATTTTTGTTTGAAAACACATACAGAAATGTGCACACAAGCAGGAGACAAGATGAAGCACTAGTTTTGATCTAAAAAAAATGGAATAAGGGTAATAAGTGTTTGAGTTCCACTAAGTAATAATAATTACATTTAAAGCATCTCTTTAGGCTACCAGCTTTGAAGTGTGTGAAAAGAATAGTAATGACTGGTAAGTGTTTGTGAATGTTTGATTTGTAATGTCCAGAATAGACAACTCAGCTCAGTTTGATACTAATGAAGGACTTATTATCTTTCTTTCAGCATTGTGTCCAGTTGTACACTGAAATTATACATTATAATATACTTTTTTTACTACTTGTATCCTTAAGCATAGCAAGCGAATGTCACATCACCTTAGTAATTTGGGTACCATTATACAATTAGCTGAAGTTCTTGCTTGCATAATTGTAAATCAGTTGTGTGGTTTTGAGTTGCATGTTGCACTTGTCACTGATTTATAATATAGCCAAGATAAGAAATAGTGTCTCAGTTCTATGCTCTTCTCCTGCTAGCTCAGAAACAAAATTAGATTTAGAAGAAGCAGTCGAATGTCATCAGGCAGCTTAATTAGTCAAATTTACTTAGAGTATCCGAAGCATTATTCATCTAACAGATGTATTATTTGGATTAAAATGAACCTGACATCATAACTTCCAGCTTGTAACTAATACCTCTCTGTTAGCCTAGTTCAGCTTTGAATTGAAAGACTTTAATTCCACACAAAGATGTGAACTCAGCATTTTCTGTAAATCAGCTTTCTTCTGACTGTCTCTGAGCAAGAGGATTCTCTTTTTCTGATCTTGTTACCATAAGACTCCTACAACTATGTTTCATCTAACCTTGGGAGTTTAGTCTTTGGTCCAATGACCCACCCATTGGACCTCTTTCCATCCTTTGTTTTACTCTTCAGGATGTAGCAGGATTTAAAACTGATCTCCCAACTCATAAACCCTCAGATCTCTGTTGAAGTTAATGGAGCAAAACCAATTTGCATCAGCTAATGGCTTGATCGTCTGTAAATGAGAAAGCTGGTTCTCAGTATTTGTGACCTGTGTGTTGTGTCCAGTCTATCTCACATGGCATCACGTCTCCACAAACAGTTCAGGGGGCCCCAGGATCAGCTCTTAGCCTTGTCTTAAGCATAAACCAACCCCTGAGAGAAGGATCAGCCACATTCACCTTGCTGCCAAATACCAAACTTCATTCTCAGATGTTAGCAACAAACCTTCTCTGCCACAGACAGGTGTATAACCTGACTGTATATAGTACATGTGAGTTTGGTGTTCAAATCACAGAATGAATGTAAGTAGATCCAGATATCTGTTTGAACTGCTGGGACCTTCACCCATAAAAGCCCCTGGTTCTGTATCCAATCCACCAACAATGTTAGAAGCTGTTTCAAATGCAAGAAGTAAGAGTTGAAGCTTGAAGGTTTAAGGATCAGTATCAAAAAGCTCACACGAAGAGGCCTGCCCACAGCAGCAAGCAATCCATACTTGGGCAATGGTGTTGCACACTGCTAGGGCTTCAGGGTGAGATTGTCTTTTGTCCCAACATATTTCCCTCACCATTCAGACTAAATGCCAAGTGCTGAGAGAAGATCAGGCAGGTGATTACATTACTTGTAGGTGATTATAAAACTAGTGTGCTCAAACTTATGCTCGCTCACAACAAGTTTTTCACCATAGCTAGGTAGTGTGCTCTGCATATCACCTCTGCCTCTACTTTTCTCAAAAGAAAACTATTCTTTATAAATCATACTAGCTGCCATATCCTTTTGGTTCATATTAACTGATTTGTGAACCTGCCAAGCAAGCCACAGACCAATATCAGAGCACTGCATGATAAGAATGCTAGTTTGAAGGAGACTGCTACTTACATTGAGGTATGGAGTGTTCATGCTTTTAAGTTACAGTCTTGAACCAAAAGCAAAGAGTTAGCAACAAAAAAAACAAAATTATATTTTTAGCACATTCACATTTATATTCCATATAGTCCTACTACTTGACCATAGGCCAGTACTTTTGCTTAATATGTCAGAAAATTATATGGGATTTTTTTGCTTCGTACCTTTACCTCTACCTATTTTCTCTTCAGTAATGTCCACTCCTTTGTTTCTTTATTTAACGGGTGAGGACAAAAACTGACACGTGGTAATTCATGGGGGGTATTCTCCAAGCTGGTGAATTGTATCTATATGATGCCTCTTTTTTTCTCACAAGTTTCAAGAGAATATACCCTTTCAGAGCCTGGCATAGGGGGGTTAAAATAAGTTTCTTCCTCTTATTTCAAATTCATGTAGAATTAGTTACATTTCTCTCTGCTATAAACCCAGGAAAAGAATTTATGCTAGGGCTGGGAGTCCTACACAATTCTCTTAAGCATTGTCTGGTTCTATTCTCTCTTTTTGCAATCAAATTAATTAGTGGCAACACACTCCTTCTCCCTGTCTTTGCTTTATCTTTTAAGAATTTCCCACTTAGAGTTCTTGATTCCTAAATTCTGAAGCAATAAATTTCTGTTTTAGAAAATATTACTTTGAGAGGAAAATAAGTTGTTCTTCTCTTGAATTTGGAATAACGTGGGTGGCCCTGGATTCTCTCCAAGATCTACTGAAGAAGAGATAAAACATCCTGACCACTGTGAGAGAAAGAAAGTGGGTGAGAGGAAAACAGAAAAGATTTGGATTTTCAGATATAATTGTATTCAGAAAACTAGAGTTAAACTTTGCCATTGATCTTCTCCTTCTGGTTCAGTAGCCCAAGATAGTAGGTGTTCCAAGTTCAGTATTTCTTCTCTGCTATAAGTCTTTCATTAAATAAAACCTTGAAAATAATAAAGCATTTCTCTAATTATTCACCATTTTTTAACTTTTTTCATACAAATAGCCAGAATTATTTAACATTGTTTGCATTTGTGTGTAACATGTTCACATCTCATAATGTTCAGGTGCTACAACAGGTCTCTTCATTCAAGAGGTCCTACTCAGCATTTCCAATAATCTCTGAAGCAAAAATCCCCATCATGGAACGATTTCTATAATGGGAACATACATCTGATATCTGCAGTATTTGTAATTGTAAGTCACCCATATTGTACCACGCAGTTTACTCTTTCTACACTCATCACATCCTTCTGCAGAGATTGATGGAGACAGAGGACTTGTATGGTCACTCAACTCCTCTCAAGCCTACAGCCACCAGGCTATACTTCTCAGAACCTGTATGTCATTTTGAGAAAGGCTCTTCATATTTACTAACCCTTCTGTCACAGCAAACTAGCTGCCTGATCTGTCTTATCAAGAGATAAAATGAGCACTGAGGAAAGAAATGTGGGGAGACAGAAAGGATATTAAGACTTTAAAGCCAAGTGGAACTTCACAGAAAACACAACCCCAGAAAGAGCTGGAAATGTAAACTAATTCACAGTTCCTTACAAAGCAGCTAGTACAAGCATGATGAAAAGAATAAGCCTAAGACTGCTCTTCTCACTGCTGAATATACTATAGTAACTCATTATTTACCACTGGACTTCAAATCCTGCAGAAATGATTGACTCACAAGCAAACTTGAAGCCTTTGAGGAATGTTTAAAGATGTCTGAACTAGACAAAATATGTTTAAAATCTCATGCGGGCAGACCTCTCCCCACTGAACACTTTTATAAGCCTCAACATAAATTATTCCAACAAATGACAGCTGCTGGAGACTATAAGGGATATTTTTTGCAGTATTTTTATGAAATATTAAGTGTCACTTAGTGTAACTGTGTGATCTTGGTTGCTTAACTGACTTCAAGAGATTAACTTCTGTTCAGGGATACTCTCTGGGATTGTGGGAAAGGCAGCCAATAAACTAATGTGTGGCACGCTACCAAGGCTAGGTTGGAAAGGTGAACTATCTGGGCTCAGTGACATTTGAATAGATTTCACTGTGCATTTCTGTATATAAATCAATCTTATTTTGCCTCAAGGGTTGGTAGGCAGCATGTGAGGAAGAAATTTAATTACTTAAATAGGCTGACTAGAGGAACATAAGACAATGGTATATGTAAGAGCTATAAAATAATTTCTCTTTTACCCTCTGGGTGTTTGAACAGAAAAATAAAGGGCTAATCAATATGTAGACGAGAATCTCTAGTTCTGTGATTTGAAATGGTGTACCAGGCACAAAAGATTCTTAGAAAACTTTGACTCACTTCCTACAACCTACAACCTACAACCTTCCTACAACAATTCCCTGTCAGATAAACACTTACAGTATGAGACACTTATTATTTTGGCTACAACTATTTTCTGTGCTATTTAAATTAAAGGGTAATTTTGGTTAAAGTCTCTTGGACAATCTGGATGTCTTCTTTCAACTAACAAAAGCTTTGGAGAGGGCATTGTAAATCCAGCACACCTAAACACTGGGAGATCATGTTCATGAACTGTTGTGGAGCCCAGGTGTCATCTGCAGTCCTGGGAATCAGGCAAGAAGTGAAATGTTGCAGACATGGATTCTATGTCCTGAGAGTTACTGCTTGCTCAAGAGACCCTCAATAGCACGTGGGTATAACATTTAAGGACCTCATGAGCATCTAGCCAATGCTACGTCATGACTAAAAATGCCTTTATTGTTTTATTAACCACCCCTATCCTTAATTTAACTGTACCCATAGAATGTTAGAATTGTTTTGGTTGGAAAAGACCTTTAAGATCATCAAGTCCAACCATTAACCTAGCACAGTGCCAGGTCCACCACTAAACCATGTCCCTAAGTACCACATCTACACATCTTTTAAACACCTCCAGGGATGTTGACTCAACCACTTCCCTGGGCAGCCTCTTCCAGTGCCTGACAACACTTTCAGTAAAGAAATTTTTCCCAATATCCTGTCTAAACCTCCTCTGGCACAACTTGAGGCAGTTTCTTCTTGTTCTATTGCTTGGTACTTGGGACAACACACCAACACACCCCTCGCTACAACCTCCTTTCAGGTAGTTGTTGAGAGCAATAAGGTCTCCCCTCAGCCTCCGTTTCTCCCGGCTAAACAATCCCAGCTCCTTCAGCCACTCCTTGTAAGACCTGTGCTCTAAACCATTCACCAGCTTTGTTGCCCTTCTCTGGACCTTTGTGTAGTGAGAGGCCCAAAACTGAACACAGTATTTGAGATGCAGCCTCACTAGTATCAAGTACAGGGGGACAATCACTTCTCTAGTCCTGCTGGCTACACTATTTCTGATACAAGCCAGGATGCTGTCAACCTTCCTGGCCACCTGGGCACACCACTGGCTCATATTCAGCTGGCTGTCGACCAATACTCTGAGGCCCTTTCCACTATGCAGCTTTCCAGGCACACTTCCCCAGGTCTGTAGCATTGCATGGGGTTGTTGTGGCCCAAGTGCAGGACTCAGCACTTGACCTTGTGGAATCTCATACATCTGGCCTCAGCCCGTCAACCCAGCCTGTCCATATCCCTCTGTAGAGTCTTCCTAACCTCCCACCCAACTTGGTGTCATCTGCAAACTTACTGAGGGTGCACTCAATCCCCTGGTTCAGATCATTGATAAAGATATTAAAGAGAATTGGCTCCAATACTGAGCCCTGGGGAACACCACTTGTGACTGGCCACCAATTGGATTTAACTCCATTGACCACAACTCTTTGGGCCCAGCCATCCAGCCAGTTTTTTACCCAGAGAAGCTGTACAAGTACACAAGTGCAAGCCATAAGAAGATAGTTTCTTCAAGAGAATGCTGTGGGAAATGGTATCAAAGGCTTTACTAAAGCCTAGGTAGACAACATCCACAGCCTTTCTCTAATCCACTAAGCAAGTCACCTTGTCATAGAAAGATTTCTAGTTAGTCAAGAGGGACCTGCCTGTCATAAACCTATGCTGACTGGGCCTGATCACCTTGTCCTGCATGTGCTTTGTGATTGCACTTAAGATTATGTGCTCCATAACCTTCCCTGGCACTGAGGTCAGACTGATAATAGGGGCGTATTTTGCCATAGAGGCAACTGCCCTTACAAAATGCATTTGTGTATGTTTTCAAGTTGGATGTCAAAATACTAAAAAATCCAAAAGAAGCATTCCTTTTCAGCATCTAATGCTCTTACCTACTTTATTTTGTAGGTATGTAAGGAATCCATATAAATAAAACTTTCCTCAAAGTTACATATTGAAAAGAAATGCATTTAGCTGAGATAGGTCACAGAGGACCTTCACTGGTTGTGAAGTTCAGGTGCAGTTTTTAATTCATATATAATATTTCCTAAAGCTTCATAAGCATCCAAGCTGTATTTTACTTCATGCTGAAATGGTGACCTTATCAACCTTTGTATTTGGATGAACTGTTCTTGTTGACATGTGTTACTAACCAGCATGCTGGTGGTAGGACTCAGTAAGGGTTGTTTGTAATAGGAACTTTACTTTTCCCGTTGCTCTCTTAACACAGTTATACACCATAGCTATAGTTTACATCCACTATAATACATAATACTATTTTATATTGTTGCATTTCATCTTCATGGCATACCCCAAACACATCATACAGTGCAGCACATAACTGACAGGTATACATCTACACTCTCACATAACTCCACATAACTAAAAACCACATAGTTAGAGGAAGGGATTCTGGTTTTAGCAAAAAGTTTTCAGAAACCCATTGGGTTTTACCTATAAATTAACTCACATACTTTTACATTTATTTATGTATTCATAACTGTGGTCAAGTTTTATTATATGCAGGTCAGAAGGCAGTTTGATAAATACAGCAATGGTACATTCTATAATCTTCCACTGTAACTATACAAAACTGTTATCAGGCAATTAATATTTTCATTAAGCAGGCACTGAATATTCTTCCATTTTCCACTATCAAGATATTATATTCCTTAGCAAGAGAAAGTAATGTCTTACTGGTTGTGCAAAAGCAAGTTCACCTGTTTATAGCTACCTTTTCTTTAATGTTTTATTTTTCATAATAAAAAATCACTTTGACCCTATTAGAGAAACAAGGACCACCTGCCTAGTGTTGTACGGCAGTAAACACACACATGAACTGAATCTGGTGCCTTACTGTATACTCACCTTGTTCCTAAGACTGTGAAAGTTCCTTCCGTCTGTACATATAGACATGTACACACACACTCCCATGTACATATGCACATATCTAAACTCTAATGCCTGTGCTAAGTCACCCCACAATTTTCACTAATCTTAAAGGTAAATTTTGAGCTTTGGCTGGAAGCAAGGTGTGCTTTTATGCACCTTAACTTCCCAGAGAGGGATGTTAAGGCATGAAGAAATTATGACATGCTGCAGAATTTACCACTTGTGTTAGCACTGGGACACAAACCAGGCCACTGAGACCTCAGATCACCACGCATCTCATGACATGTCTCCTACAGGGATCACACCAAGATTCAGTGGAAAGAAGTAGTTTTCCAAAGAACTTTACCTCTGTACCAAGCTAATGGCAAAATACCAGAACTTTAATTCCACTCTGACCTTTCTTTAGCACACTTTGCACCTGGCTGGATGCTTCTTAGGACAGGATGCTATGCATTTATATAGCAGATGTCAGAGGCATTAGCATCAGTGATAAAATAGCATTGCTAGAAAGATGCTGAAAGTATAAATGAGTAAGAGAAAGGATCTCTTAAGGGTCATCTCTTTCTCCAGTCCAAAATGGAGGACTTTAAGCACACTGAATTTTAATTTTGTCCTTTGAGAATATTGGCTATCCCAGATAAAATAATTTGTAAATCAGTTTAAAATGCAATGGGCAGAAAATGTACAAAGCAAACAAACAAAACACCAACAAAAAACCTGCGCTTACACATTGTTGCTCATTAATCTTGATTATTTCCTGAGCTGCATGCATTTTGCCCTGGCTCTGCAACATAACTAAACTCAGATGGCCAGAGTCTTCCCTACATGCAGAGAATGTAAAGTGAATGTAGAATATCCACTGGCCACCCAATCATTACCCTTTTCCTCCTGCTCTCTCTGTTAGCACTGCACCACGATATTGATTTAATTAGTGAAGTAAAAAATATTATAATTCTAAAAGAAAATAAGTTATTAAAAATGTCAAAACTCTTATTTACTCATATATCTTTCTGCATAGATCAGTGAACGACACTCTCATTTTTTATAATAGATGATTTCTTTTACAACATAGTTCCTCCTTTATTGAAACATATAGTGTATCTTGTTTGTTCTGTGTTAATATGCACTTCAGCAGCTTTCTTTTTGTAAATTATTCTTTCACAAATTAAGAACAGTGTTCAAGTCTGTTCTGAATTTGTGAGCTAATTTACACAAGGACCACAGAAAAGCTTCCATTTGTCCTGAGTCTAATGCATTGGTCAGAGTACATATTTCAGGGGTATTTTAGCCATATTTCTTCCTAAACGCATACCTTAAAGTCATCAAAATTCCTATTTAGATGAAATATAACAAGACACATAATTGCTTTCTTTGCATCTGTTCATACATACAGATTTCCTCATCAGTAGAGATTCCATTATGGGGCCTTTAAATGTGGAAGATTTTTAATTAGCAATGAAATGCTCCTTTTACTTCACTTATTTTTAGTTGCTTTTTTTATATACCACTGTGACTTCAGTTTTTCATATCCATGTCCTTTCTTTTGATTTTTGAGACCTATGATTTTCCGTCATGGTTCCTAAGATAAATATCTCCTCAGGAAAAGTTCGTAAATGTCAAAATATGGTACAGAAAATGTAAAAAATTACAGGCATTTCCCTGTGTATAAAATGATCTGTTGGGTTTTCTGCTTATAATAAATAAGGAAAGCACATGTTCCATTACAGCACTCAGTGTGAAATAGGGCAGATACCAGAACACATTTTTGTTGTATTTAACCAAAAACTGACATTTTAAGAAAGAAACAAATCCTTAAAATTTTTACGTACTAGACATGAGGATCTTCATGTTATTCCCCATTACTGACAACTTTTTAACTTCCCTTGAAACACCAGACTTAAATAGAAAACTTTCAGTGAAGTTTGTTCATTTTATTGCTCTTGCATACACTTGTGTACACTCACATTACAAGTTGAAAGAAGTATGAAAACCAACGGCATCCATGACTTCTGTGCCAGTTGTAAAAGCATTCTATCTCAAGCTGGAAGATATTTTAAAAAGCCAACAGATGCCCTTTTTCTTTTTTATTTCTTCTGTGTTCCTCACAGTGTCCCTGATTAGGGGAGAAAATTGATTTTCTAGTTTTTTAACTATTTCAAAATTTAAAAAATAACACTACCCCAGAACAAATGCAGAATGTCTAAATTTTAAATCAAAAATTAAAAGCAAAAAATTCTATGGAATAAGCTAACAATTTCATTTAAATTTTTATATTTAAGTATGTTTTTGGATTAAAAATTAATTTCATTAACTGAAAAACTACTNATAAAATACTTATGTCAAGCATCTTCAGGCTGACAAATGTGTAATTTATTTGGACCTTCTTTGCTCCGGCTTATGTAATGGGATCTAACATAGTCAACAAAGTCACTATTGCCTATTAAGATATTTTGGTCCTCCAGCATCCTTCTTGCAAAATAAAATGCATTGCAACATCACAACTCAGCCCACTTCTCCATCCCAAATCTTAATTGAAAATGTAACTGAAGGAGGCATTGCACTAAAACATCTAAGTCCTGATCAGTGCAAGGCACTTATTATCTCATTCAGAAAGAGTGCAGATTTATTCTTTGGTTCAAGGAAGCACAAAACTGAATTTTATTTGCCCCAGTGACCCAAACAAAACTACCATTTAGTCACTTCTATGTTGGAAGATGAGAACGGAGAAGCATCTGAGAGAGACTGGTAAAAAATAGTAGAAGAGTCCAGCTATCCACTGCAGCAGCTGGTGTTGATGATTCTATCTAGAAGCAACAGTTTCTGCCATGATCTCCTAGCTGCCAAAAGCAGGGTACCATGCCACACCATCGCCTGCCTCAGGAGCAGCATCAGCAGCCAGATGGGCTTTCCAGGACACTGATGTAGACTGCAGTCATTTTGTTGTTGCCAGACTTCTCCCTTCACAGGAAACCACATACCTTGTTTTTAGAGTTGGCTCAGTGTTCATTTCTACTCCCTCTGCTTAGGAAGTGGGAATGTGTCACTGAGGGGCAGGTAGACAGATAGAAAACATTAATTTCTTAAAATAAAGCAGCTGTTTGTTTCCAAGCATAGGTCTCAGTCACCTTATAAACTCAACGCTGTTTATAATTTCATGACAAATGATGCCTGCCTGTGCAGCCCATGTCTGCTGAAGATAATGGCTCTGTTGCCAAGATTTCATTTCTCCATTCTCCAGCAAATGTGCTTGGCTCCACATTTCCACCTTTACTTTTCAATGTACATTTATATTTTTTCCCACCTGTGATGGAACTAGATTTCATTGCAAAGGGCAATGGTTTCCATAAAGTGGAAATATTTCTCTACTTGATTAATTATCTGTTCACTCACAGGCCTTTTCCAGATGGCCTCCAATCTGCAAGATCATGAACAACTTCGTCTTGCAACGTTAAGTATAATATAGCTAAGCAGGCAGTCTTCTTTCCCTGGCAATATCAGACCCAGATGCCTAATTTTCTGGCACATTTCCTTAATTGTTACATAGTGGTACCCGCTCATACTAATGATGTATGTCAGGCACAGAAAACTACAAGCTTCAGGGCATTTATCACAGCAATTCTGAAATATTTTGTCTTGCCAACCTCTTAGAATTAGATCATGACAATTACATTCATGTAAAGAGTAAAACACATCTTCAGTCTTTACCACTTTGTTATTAACTATTCTCTCTCTGTTTTCTTCCTGTCACAGATATTGTATTGACTCAGCAGAGATTTTTACATTTTCCTGATATAGGCACATTCTATCTGTTTTATAAGTTTGTATGTTCAGACCTATGGATATCTACATTGCTGTGATCCATATGAGTTGTGAACCTTACTATATCATAATGATGTCCTCTGTTTTTTCAAAGATGGGTTGAAGGGGCAGAGTATATAATCTAACTACAGAGTCCCTAATCAGGGAGGAAATGGACATTTCCATGTGATTATAACCTGTGACCTAACAATGACTGTCAAATACCTCCATCCTTGCAAATATTTTCTATTTCTAGTGCTGTTTGAACCCTGGGAGGTATCAGAAATAATAAAGGCATATACTGGGCACAGATCCACAAGAAGCATCTAGAACATATAGACAATTGAAACTAATTCCTGTTGTCTACCAGCAAAACAAAAGATATTTTATTAAGAAGTACATCTTTTGAAACATTTATTATTCAGTGCATGTTCTTAAATATTTAGTTACAAACACACAGAAAAATATATAAAGTGTTTAAAATGAGCACAAAACCAAAACACCTTTCTACTTCTACACATAAACCAGCTGCTTCTCCATCTGGTGCATTCTGACCATTTCCTCATAGATCCAACCATATTTACTGACTTTACTGAGACAGCTGAACACATCTTTTTGTTTTTGAGGACTTCATGCATGGAGTTATCCCTTTATCTGCCTATGCTATGCAATTTCTCATACGAAAGATGACTTGGAACTTACATATTTGTTAGCTTAAAAGTATATTAGTCTACTTTTTCCTATATGCATCAAACTCCAGTACTGTGGTAAAAAAAATAACACCTCCCCCCACCCCCAAACCCCTCATAAATAGGCAATGGAAATTGTTTTTTTCATTTTTTATAGTTTTATATCTCCATATAAAGATCTGATTTGAACTAAAAATTTCTGTTTCTTACAAAAAATGAATACATCAACTTGAAATATTTTTAGTCTTCCAAATATTTAATTGGATGTGTTGTTGCAGTGAATCTGGGAACAGCAGTCTGGTTGCCTCGGGTAGCCATCCTCTTCTCTAGGACTTGTTCCCATTTGCTATAATGCACTATTATTATGAATTTCCATGCCACATAACCTCTTTTCATCAAAAAGGGTGCACTTGTAGTGAGTGATATGTCGTCAACCCAACCTCATCAAAAGTAAAAATATTACACTGTAACATTTTTCTACTAAACATTTTGAAGAAGCCTAAGAACTGTCACCTCTGCATCTAGGAATATTTGGCACGATTTTCTGAAGGAATATACAGGCTGAAATCACTCAGAACTGTGAACATTCAGTAGATTTTAAAAACTACAAGTTTTTTAAGTGAATACTTTTACCATATAACTTAACATTTAACCACATCTCCAGTGTAATACACACTGAAATAACTAAAAACATCTTGCAGTGATTCCAACAGTCTGAACTCTTAATTGTTGGCTGTGGATGTACAAGTAGGCATACATAAATATAACTAGACATTTGAATTCTTGAGTTCTTAAAATACGTATAAGCTCAAACCAGTCTGTTATTCCACTGATGATGGTAAGAGTTTATTTTCCCATACATGTTTGGATTGAACTTTTTGAAAGAAGGTAGACAGGATGTACTATGATAATGTTAGGCCTTCCCTTCATATCTGCAGCTTAGAAGTTCACAAAGAAGTACATTAAATTCAACTAAAATTGAAGAGAATCCTCAAAAGAAAAACTTGAAAGAGAAAAGAGTCAGAAATCTCAGCAGTTAATTGCTGTGCAGATTCCACACAAGAAACAAAGTGAAATACAGGAAGATGAATCAATGAGTCATCCTGTAAAAATATGTATTGGTAGATCTGTCTGTGACAAAGGAATTCCTCAGTGAATGGTTGGGATTATTTTACGAAAGCAAAGTTTAACACTGAGCATAAATGCAGGTTTGTGTTTATGAGTCTTTATTATACATGGAGATCTATATGTAATGAAGTCAGGATGAAGAATATAATATATAGACATACTATGAAAGTGTGTAAACTCCACAGCACATATTTACTGTTGGAATTTGCAGATTTTCATTTCACTTCCAATATTCTTCAGTTTTCTTCATCCTTTCAATGTAGATTATCTAGTATTTAATTTTCTCATCTAAGGTGCTTGTTAAAAACATACATACACTTGCCCATTGGGCCAGTGCCCAAGGAAAGTACACAGGAGTTAACAGAAATTTAAAAAACGTATGTTCTATGGCATTTTGTTATATGTCTTCAAAAAGAAACAAACTTCACATGAATCCTCCCATGGTCCACTCTGGATAGCTGGTAAAATCAACATCACTATTTTAGCTCTGTCTCTAATGTTCCTTCTTTGACTTTCCACACAAACAGTATATGGACTCAACAGTGAGGGAGACAAGCACACTGTCTCCAAGGTTGGCTCAAATTTTGAATTAATATAGGAAAAGAACTGCCATGTGAGCAGAATCACAAGAAGAGTGGAAACTAAAGCAAATATGTGAAGAAGAATATGATATGTATTTGCTTCTTAGGACCCTGTTAGTCATATTGTATCCCCAAATATTCTCAGAAACTCAACATGGGAAATGTCTCAAAAATACACCCAGAAGTTATTTCCTTCCCACTTATCAATGTAAATTATTTTTGTATCCCAGTTAAATTCTTTCTAATTCCATTACCTTTGTCTTCTGCAGGTTTAAACTTGTCTCACTCTGTATGCATAGTTTTTACATTCATACTTCCTTTTCCAAACCCACATTGTTCTCCAAGGTTTGTCACAATATTTTGAGAAATAAAGAAACACAGAAGACTAAAATAAATATTTGCTTTTGAATATGGTATGATTCTAAAATTCTAGTACCTGAAGGATCATAACCTGGTGAATGGGAAATCTGTTCTAAAAAGATATATTTACTTTGTAATTAGTAAAATGTATATGAGGCATGTGTAATGAACAACTGTAAAAAAACCCCTGTCTAATGGCTAATATCTGTTTACTTTCATAGGTGAAAATCAATGGATAAACAAAGGAAAGGATTCAGACTTAAAAACCTGAAATCTTTAGATTAATATTTAATTTCATTGGAATTTCAAAACCTAAATTTTCCCCAAGAGATAGCTAGCTTGCCACTGGTGCAAAGTGAATTAATGGGTTTAGTTGTTTTATGGGTTTACCTGTGTTAGAGATGTCATTTTTTGACAGTAACATAAAAACATCAAAATCCAAACGATCAGGATTCTTGGGATAATAGAGGGAAGGTTGAAAACACGCTGTTTCTTTCATTAGATTTCAGGCTGTAATTCTCTTCCAACCTAACAGTCTAATATTGAAGTTTTTATACTTTAATTAATGAATTTTTATTTATGGTTAATATAATTAATATTGGACATAAATATCTAGTCATCTCCCTCTTTCTACTGAGGTTAAATCTCTGCAAATGAAACGTTGAAGTCTTCTTAAATTGGGCTCCAAACTTTAATTTCAATTATGTGAAATCAGAATAAGATCCTCAAGATTTGTTTGTGTTCCCATTAAACTGAAGGATATTGTTGAGATGGGAGCAGAGTCAGAACACAAAGCATATCTCTCTCTCTGCTTGGGAACTCGTTTTCTCCACTTGGACATTGTTGACATCCTCAAAATTATAGTCTTGCAACCCAATGTGAAAAGGTGCAATTCTTTCACAACAGAACCACAGTGGTGGAGTTTCACAGGTCGTAGTCCTTGATTGCATCAAGGATGACTACTGCAAATACTTACCCTGGAGGGCAGGGGAAAAGTTTATATTAAACAGTCTAAGAGGTGAGCAATAAAATAGAGGTTACTTGTTCTGTAGCTGATCTTCTCTTAACTGTAATTAATTGGAAATTTTTCATTCTCTTGAACAGTACCAGCACTGAGCCCTGAAGTCTCTAAACAAATTGCTGTAAAATACTTTCTATAATATCTTCATCAGATCTGAAAAAATATCAGATCTGAACATTTCATTTTGTTCAGCTCTGCTACTGCACTAAAACAAAGGAATTATTTATCTATGCCATCAGTCTAAAACTTGACTTCCTCTAGGTCACAAACAGTGAAGATAGAAAAGTGCCTCATCATACAAATATATTTGACATTTTTAGGATCATATACCAATGTAAGCCAAGTATCATGGATTCTTTTAAGAGTTTTACATACTTAAGCTGGAAATCATCACAACATTTTTTTTATAATTAAATGTGCATGTGTAAAGAAGATTCACAGAACTAAAAAAAAAAACCAAACAAAAAAACCCAGTACATGTAAATGCATCCACTGAAAGATTCATTCCCCAGCATAATATATGTTCTTCTGTTTGAAGAACTGAAGAACTGCAGATCCAAGAGTAAAAATTAATGTTTATCAGGGATTCTGTAAAATGGCTGCTCTGGGCATAAACCTGATGCAAAAAGACATTCCATACTCTAGCTTCCATTAGTGAGATCATTAACAGACTTCGTAAAATCTAGCTGTGAGCATATTTATAAGGTTTTTCACACTCTTCTATTGTTAAAAAAATAGTAATATTTTGTTAATGTATTCCACCAGTGAACAATTTTTTTAAGTTAATTAAACTTCTGTCCAAAAGAAAATGCAAGTATTGCAAAAGCTTTCCTTAAGTTAGGCAATAACTCTCTTTTTACACTGTTTCTTTTACTTAAAGCCAGGACCAAAATGACTGTGATCTCCACAATTGCTTTCAGCCTTTCACACTTAGTGAAATGGGGTGAGAATGTAAACAACCACATCTAAATTACTATCCTGAACTTATGAGTTTGTATATTGTGCAAGATTGTTTGAATTTGTTGCTTTGAACTAGAATGGTGTGATATATGTTGAAGAAACCTCTCAAAAATATTCTTTGTGAAGTGATTCCAATACAGGAAAAAATACCCCTCTCCCTCCCACTCTTATCTTACATACATTACAATAAACTATACTTTCCCTTCTTTTTCCAGCTGCTCTATACTTTTGAGGGGAGTATATTTCTGAAAAGCTAAAAGAAACAACCATACGTCACCCATAGATCACAAAGTAGACATTGAATATATATTAAATGATTAAATTCTTGCACTAGAAAATATCACAGTTCCTTATCATCCTGTTCCACCTTCCCCATTCCCGTTTCTTCTCCTACTGAGATATCTGCACAAGGTTGAAGAGACAAGGTCAAAAAGAACTAATCGGTAACAAATCCTCTACTAAACAGCTACAAAGCAATCAGTCTTATCCCCAGTTAATGCTGAAACATAGGCAGGTGGTTGGTCCTGTAAGGGTCCTGGTGCAGCTTGTGCAGATCAGTGTCACTTCACGTGAATACAATTAGTCCACCTTCACACCATCTAAGAATATGCTTTAGGATTTAGTTTAGCTAATGCCATAACCAACAAAGAGCAATCCTTGATTCTTAAACCTGAGGTCAACTTAGGCAAGCTGTAAGTTATTGCTTGCTTTTATTTGTTTATCATTCAGAGTGTTGTTATTTTTTTATCTTTTGTTAAGAAAGAAAAGATAAGTGCATTAAGGTGTATCTTTCAACACTTTGAACATTTTATAGGTCTGTGTAGACAACTGATGCTATCTTCAAAGGCAATAATAAGAAAATGTACTCTCTAAATTGTATTTTAACCTCATAGTTTAAGGTTTTTAGTATTTCCTGTAATAGCTGCAGGGATACATAATGCAGGTATATGAAAATTAGAATTTCTCCACATTTTGCAAACATTTTATTATGCATGCTATAGGCAAGCTAGAAAAGATAGGTTTGCCCATGATTGGGAAGGGATACATTATAGCTACATTATAATACACAAACAGGTTTTATGTTCTGCATAATATTAGAAGCTCAAATTTACTGAGTCACAGCATCTCATCATCACTCAGCTTTTAAATTAAGTCAGCAATCATTGATTTATATCAGGTATAAAGAATTTATCTTGTCACATTATTTACTGATACATTACATATAATTGTGATAAAATAAGAGAGTATACAATAGGGTCATTAAGAATTATTTTCATTCATGTAAAAAAAAAGCAAAATATATTCATTTTTACTGTTAACCTCTTCAAAGTGACATCATCTTATTATCGACTATTATCTGCTAAAAAAACATAAACATTCAACAAATCTGATTGAATGATTTTCATTTTATAGAGTTTAAAGATAATATGTAAATGCAGTGTACCTAAAAGTTAAAAATACATCTATGATAAAGGAATGCAATCATACCTTGCGTTGTTAAATATCACAGAGTAAAGGAGGTTATGATAGAGGCTACTTTGATAGCTAAAAATCCTTTCAGTTGTCTAGCTAGTAATAACTAGACATTTTACTCTATTTTCTAAAACTAATGAACAAATGTCCAGGCAGTAATTTAAACAAATGGGTGAAAGTGTGTGATTAATTGATTTTCACCTTTTTGAGGCTGCAGATTGCACCTGTGGGCATTCTTGTGGGCTTTATTTGTTCTAAAATGGAAAGTCTGCAGATCATGCTTACTGTGCTTATGTATATTCTTGCTTATATTTCATATTTACTAGGATCCTCATATTCATGAAGAATAGTGAACATTTTCAGTGGTCCTGTAGTAAATAGAACCTATAGAAAAAGCATCAGTCTGGTCCTATATTTATAATCCCCCTTCAAGCTGATCCACCCCAAACCAACAACCAAAGCAAAATAATTGTTCAAAGGAAGCAGTTCAGCTTCTGTGTACATTTCTTAAGGAATTTTAATCAAGATTCCTGAAAGTGAAATTAATTGCTAGCCATTTCTATTCCAGAATTGTATTAAACTAAATGCTCACTTCTGCAAACTATTATTGATTAAGGAAATTGAATTAAAACATGATCATTATTATATTTCTCTGCTTCCTTGGAAAATTTACAGAGAAAGCACAGATTTGAAAGTATGATAAATCAGTGACCTTTGACAATATAGAAAAAAAACATTCTATACAGTGATATTTTAGGATATGCTTAGGCAGTCATTATTATAAATTATATCCCAACAATGCTAAGATATTTCCATGCCATAAATAAATACCTCCTAGAAAAACTGAGAGCCTACTAAATGCATATGCTCTAGTTTTTAAATAAAACAAAACAGAGCAATATAGTATATGATTATGATATTGTATTTGTAAACCTTTGATTTGAGGCTTACTGCTCCTGTTCCAAATAACCCACCTACCATTTAGTTGTATAAAATGGACTCAAGTTAACTTCTGACAGTGGCTGAAATACTCTCTCTTGTTGATAAAAAGTACACGTGAAAAGAAACATAAGCTTTGTGAATAAATTATTTTATTTGACATTGTGCTAAGTTCTTGCTATTATTTCTTACTTCAGTTGTCCACAAATTTCCTAAAGGAATTATCATCTCTGTTGTTTAATGCATTTCCGTTCCATAAGTATGAATGTGGATAACTTAATGAATATTCTGATGCTCACTGGATCTTAATGCTGAAACTGAACAGAACAGAGTATTAATTGGATCAATAAAACTGCAAATTTGAAAACTGCAGAAATTGTTTGACAGTTACAGTACAAAGCTCTTCTAAGTTATATTTTGTTCTTGTAAAACATTGTTCATGCTGTTTCAATCAATGAAATTATTACCTACAGTTTCCTTAAATAATGTCCACCTGTCTGTTTTTCATGTTGAAAAATGCCTGGAGTCCTTTAAATAATAGAACACCTTGAATAGAAGAAACAGCTATTCCACCTTTTTCAGAGAGGGAAGAGGGTCTTTGCTCAGGAGTGTGTGAGGGTCTTTGCTCAGGAGCTTGTGAGGCTCGTTGACAGGGCTTTAAACTAGATTTGAAGCAGTAAAGGCTTGTACCCTGTGAAACGCTGAGGGATGACATGGCAAGGTTGAAGGGATGGGGTGCTAGCGAGGCCCCTCAGCCTGTTAATCAGAGATGTGATGGACACACTGCAGCTCACTCAAAGTCTTATGGAGATGATCCAGGGTCTCCTGAGGTAGTAGGAGCCAACAGGGAAGCACTGGGGAAATACTTCAAAGGCATTTCAGCCAGTAAATCAGCTTCATTGGGGGCCCAACTTAAATGCCCCTATACGAACACACTCATCACTGGGAATAAACAGGAGGAGTTAGAGATGTGCATGTGCCTGCAGAGCTGTGATCTTATTGCCACCACAGAGACTTGGTAGGATGACTCCTGTGGTTGGAGTGTCAGAATGGAATGTTACAGGCTCTTTAGGAAGGACAGACAGGGAAGATTAGGAGGGGGTGAAACCCTCTAGGTCAATGACCACCTGGACTGTATGTATCTCTACCTGGGAATAGAGAGGAGCCGACTGAGAGTTGAGGGTCAGGAACAAAGGCAGGACAGGGGACATTATAGTGGGTATCTGCTACAGAACCCCTTTACCAGGAAGACTGAGAGGAAGAGGCCCTTTGTAGACAGACTGGACTAGCTTCACGTTCACAAGTCCTGGTCCTTCCTCATGGGGGACTTCAATCACCCTGATATCTGTTGGAGGGAGAACACAGCAAACCATAAACAATCCAGGAGGTTCCTGAAATGTGTTGATGATGACTTCCTTCTCCAAGTGACAGAGGAGCCAACAAGGAGAGGTACTATGCTGTACCTTGTTCTCACCAAGAAGGGACTGGTAGAAAACGTGGAGCTCAAGGGCAGCCTTGGCTGAAGCAACCATGAGATGGTGGAGTTCAAGATCCTTAGGGCAGCAAGGAGGACACAAAGCAAGTCCCCTACCCTGGACTTCAGGAGAGCTGACTTTGGCCTCTTCAGGGACCTGCTTGCTAGAGTACCATGGGATAAAACCCTGGAGGGAAAAGGGGCCCAAGAGAGCTGATTAATATTCAAGGATCACCGCCTTCAAGCTCAGGAGGGCTGCATCCTGGTGAAGAAGAAGACAGGCAAAAATGCCAGGAGACCTGCATGGATGAGAAAGGAGCTCCTGGACAACCTCAGACACAAAAATGAAGCCTACAGAGGATGGAATCAAAGACAGGTAGCCTGGAAGGAACAGAGAGAAATTGTCAGAGCAGCCAGGGATCAGGTTAGGAAAGCTGAAGCCTGATAGAATTAAATCTGGCCAGGGATATCAAAGGCAACAAGAAGAGCTTCTCTAGGTATGTTGATGATAAAAAGAAGGCTAGGAAAAATGTGGACCATCTCTGGAAGGAAACAGGAGACCTGGTTACCCAGGAAACAGGAGACCTGGTTACCCAGAATATGGAGAAGGCTGAGGTACTCAGTGACTTTTTTGCCTCAGTCTTCTCTGGCAAGTGCTCAAGTCACACTGCTCAAGTCACAGAAGGCAAAGTCAGGGACTGGGAGAATAAAGAATCACACACAGTAGGGGTAGATCAGATTCAAGACCACCTAAAAAACCTGAATGTGTACAAGACCTGACCAGATATATCCTCAGGTCCTGAGG
>VZRW01013133.1:0-18141 GCA_013398125.1 Aegotheles bennettii
ACTTTCAACTTGCCCCTCATCATAGAATCCAGTCTCAAGCCCCCTGCCATGGACAGGGACACCTCCCACCACACCAGGGTGCTCCAAGCCCCAGCCAACCTGGCCTTCAACACTGCCAGGGAGGGGCACCCTGGGCCAGGCTCTCACCACCCTCACACCAAACAATTTCTCCCTCCCATCCCATCTTCATCTCCCCTCTGGCACTTGGAACCCGTTCCCCTTTGTCCCATCACTCCCTGCCCTTGGCACCAGTCCCTCTCCAGCTTTCCTGGAGCCCCTTCAGGCACTGGAAGGTGCTCCAAGGTCTCCCTGGAGCCTTCTCTTCTCCAGGCTGAACACCCCCAACTCTCTCAGCCTGTCCCCAGAGCAGAGCTGCTCCAGCCCTCAGAGCATTTTCATGGCCTCTTCTGGACTCACTCCAGTTGGGGACTCCAGAACTAAAGGACCATTTATTACAGGGTCTGACCAGAGGTCCTTGTAGCCCTCGCATGTCTCTGCAATGTTTGGCAATTTTTAGGAAGAGCATATAAGAAATGAACAGCATACAAGATACTCCCCAGTAAACCCAGCTGCAACCAAGCTAGAGCTCAAGGTCTTGCTGAGCCATTGCTGTAATTTGGTGTTTAACCCCTGGCTGCTACAAGGATCTTTCAACAATAGCTCAAGATGTTTAATATTCTTTTCATTTGATGGCAAGGAGGCACTAAGGAATCATGGATGAAATGTGGCTTTCCCAAAAAACACACTGCTGAACCCAGTTCTTATCATAGAATCATTCTGGTTGGAAGGGACCTCCAGGGTCATCAAGTCCAACCTTTATCCCATCATATTCCTAACCATCAGACCATCAGACCATGGCCTCAAGTGCCTCAGCAACCCTTTTTTTGAACACCCCCAGGCACGGTGACTCCACCACCTCCCTGGGCAGCCCATTCCAGTGCCCAACCACCCTCTCAGTAAAGAACTTCTTCCTAATCTCCAACCTAAACTTCCCCTGATGGAACTTGAGGCCATTTCCTCTCCTCCTGTCATCAGCAACTGGGGAGAAGAGACCAACCCCAGCCTCACTACAACCTCTCTTTAGGGAGTTGTAGTCTTGTCTTCCAAGTTGGGTGCCCACCATTTCCCATACCATCTGCAGGTGAAGCTTCATATCAGCACAACCCCCCAGCTGCTTCCAGGCAGGGAAAAAAAAAAGAAAAAAAAAAAGACTTTTTGAAAACTCCATAGTCCTTGAGCAAAACAAGAGTTCACCACGTACCCTGGTGGAAAGACTTCAGCATCAACCTAAACTGATGTTAAAACAAACGTACAAATAAGGCCTGGCCCCAGCTTGCTTTAAAACAAACATTTGCCATTTAATCATGTATTAAATCTCTTCAGATAAACATAAACCAGGAGCTGCCTGAATTTGCTTAAGTTGCTCTCGTTGAACCATTTACCCAAGTCGAGAGATTTTGAGGCTCATTTTTCAGTTTCAATCCGTGTTGCCTTGCTGGGGATGATAGAATGCTCTCCATAACCTCTCTGTCCTGGAAGATGCCACGTTCAGTCAATACCCCATCAGGATGACAGGTCTCAAATCCCATTGCGAGCCATGATGGATTGTCTTGGAGTGAGATTTCATATATCTCCTGCTTTCAGAGGGGAGCTGACACAAGTAATTGGTGTCACTTCTGCTGGGCTGGTGCCAAATGCTGACAAAACAATTCCTAATCAGAAGTGCCTGTGATTTGTGTGCTGGACACCAGGAAAGTGTCATCAAGGCAACGAGCTCAAGGGGTCTCAGCTTGCTGAGACACAGTGGCCTCTTGGACAGTGCGGGAGCTCGGTGTTGTGGGGAGGGTTGGTGGCACAGCCAGCTCTGCAAGAGCTGTGTGCAGGCCTGGAAAGGCTCACCCTGAGTCCTGGAGAGCTCAGGAGCCCAGGAGAAAGGTCCTTGCTCTTCTGTAAATCAACCCTTCGCACTCTGTTGAAAGACCTACAGGGTGCTGCCAGCAACATCTAGGGTGGTGACAAGTTCCTTGCACACATGGCTAGGTGCTGTATGGCACTATATGGTACTTTATCACTCTTCCAACCCTAAAATCCCTCTGTTTCAACCTACCATGGTTTCAACCCTAAAAATATGACTATTTCTAAAGTCATTCAAGAATGAAGAGGGACTAATAACTTTCTCAATATAAAGTGAGTCCAGAGCCAGGGCCTGACCTCAGATCTCCTACATCCTAGGTTTCATTTTCCCACAAAACCTCTCCTACCCCAAGCTCTCCATCTCTGCCAGCAATGTGCCCTTGTGGCCAAGAAGGCCAATGGCATCCTGGGGTGCATTAGAAGGGGGGTGGTCAGTAGGTCAAGAGAGGTTCTCCTCCCCCTCTATTCTGCCTTGGTGAGGCCACACCTGGAGTCCTGTGTCCAGTTCTGGGCCCCACAGTTCAAGAAGGACAGGGAACTGCTTGAGAGAGTCCAGCGCAGAGCCACAAAGATGATGAAGGGAGTGGAACATCTCCCTTATGAGGAAAGGCTGAGGGAGCTGGGTCTCTTTAGCTTGGAGAAAAGGAGACTGAGGGGTGACCTCATCCATGGTTACAAATATGTAAAGGGTGAGGGTCAGGATGATGGAGCAAAGCTTTTTTCAGTGACGTCCAATGATAGGACAAGGGGCAATGGATGCAAACTGGAGCACAGGAGGTTCCATGTGAATCTCAGGAAGAACTTCTTTCCTGTGAGAGTGCCAGAGCACTGGACCAGGCTGCCCAGAGAGGTTGTGGAGTCTCCTTGGCTGGAGACATTCAAACCGCGCCTGGATGCGTTCCTGTGTGATGGACTCTAGGTGACCCTGCTCTGGCAGGGGGGTTGGACTGGATGAGCTTTCGAGGTCCCTTCCAACCCCGAGGATTCTGTGATTCTGTGATTCTTTGTTGCAGTCACCTTAACCCCCTGCCTTGCCCTGAGAGCCCTTTGGGCCAGCAGGCTGAGATCCCAAGTCTAACTCAGCCCCCAGTACTGTCAAAACATAGCGGGGATGTGTAGCTATTCCTTGGGATGATGATCCACCTTGACATCCTCCTGGGATGAATCAAATTTAACTCCACTAAACCAGTGGGGTGAATGGTCCCACAATGCAAACCAGTTCTCACTGGAAGTTTTAAGGCTGTAGGGGGAGTCACCTGGTAACAACACCCGTGTTTCTATACTTATAAACTTGGACTTGGTGACACATGAATAGAGGGAGGGTATTTCGCATGTCCCTAGGGCTTTCAAAGGCTACTTAATTGTCCCGCTCCTCTCCCACTTTTCCTCTGCTGTATTGTTAGTGTTATCAACAATTCCCATGCACTATACCACCACGCAGGAAAATAATTCAACACCTGGCACTGGGCTCGTATCCTGTCTGCAGGGGCCACGGGGCGAACAATCGGGTCTGCATCTCCCGTATGGCACCACACACGGCGAGCGGGGAAGGAAACCTGGGGCAACCGCACAATTGACGGGGAAGCATCAGCCGTGCTGGGAGGAATAGTTGGCCCTTACCGGATTTGCTGTTCCAGCTCTGTGCTGGGGCTGAGAGTCGCACGGGCATTGGACGCCCTCTGCTGACTACATGATAAATATATCGTGTTCTTGTTTGATGCTTTAATGCAAGGCCAGATGCAATGTCACTGCATCTTAACAGCTCTGTTCTTACACGAGCATGAAATAATAAAAATATAGAATAGAATCATAGAATCATTATGGTTGGAAGGGACCTCCAGGGTCATCAAGTCCAACCTTTATCTCATCATATTCCTAACCATTAGACCATCAGACCATGGCCTCAAGTGCCTCATCAACCCGTTTTTTGAACACCCCCAGGGACAGTGACTCCACCACCTCCCTGGGCAGCCCATTCCAGTGCCCAACCACCCTCCCAGTAAAGAACTTCTTCCTAATCTCCAACCTAAACTTCCCCTGGTGGAACTTCAGGGCATTTCCTCTCGTCCTGTCATTAATACAAGGCCAGATGCAATGTCACTGCATCTTAACAGCTCTGTTCTTACATGAGCATGAAATAATAAAAATATGGCATGGAAGAACATTCTAAGTTGTGCCCTGCCCCAAAATAAGCATCAATTTTGCTTTAATTCTTGTTGCCGTGATTGAGTCCATCTTCTTCTTAAAACTTCTTTTCAGAGGTAGATTTTTTACTGTTCCATTCTGGCACATGCCATTCCTCTGCCAGCTTAACAGCATGGCCAGTTGACTTCTAGTGCTTCCATCCCAGCAGTATAGGTGCAGCTGTTGGCTCTGAGCTCCTCAGAAGGGGGAAAATGGAAGGTGGCCTGATGTCTCGCAAAGTTTCTGAAGTTTTGAAGAGTCTGGCTCAGCTTTGGCTCCCAGGACCATGAGTTCCCCTGCCCCTGCATGACACAGTGAAAGGTGAGGAAGCCGAGCTGATCTCTCTGGCTGAATCTTCTTCAAAAAAATTCTCAAAATCCAAATAAATCTATTTTCAACCAGTACAGATTTGGCAATTTCCTCCTTCAAGAATTGCAGCTTTTTGTTCTGAGGCAGAATGTATCTTTTTTCCCCACAGAGGAGCAGTGAGAGGGAACCAGCAGAATAGGCTGATGACTTGTTGGGGAGTGACCAACTGGTTGCTCATGGACCTTTGAACTAGAAACCAGTCATGGTGACTTGTCCACCTGTTCTGCCAACATCTCCTGCACTGGGCAGGCAGCCTCCTGAGGTTACCTGGTCACTGAGGAGAAGAAAGATGCTCTTTAAAAGTCTATTTTGCTTTGTGCAAAGGCTCAATTACCTGGGTTAATAATTCTGCTTACACTACGGAGCAGAGAGGGATTTTATCCAGGCTGAAAAATGAGTATGCTGACCACAAGGGGTATATGCAGATATAGAAATCAGGCTGTATTTTCTATTGGTACCAAGTTTCTTTAATTTGCAGGGACTTTTAAGAAGTCCCTTTGCTAATTCAATACCTCTTGCTCTCCACCCATGCCTTGACCCTACAACCCAGGCAGCAATCTGACAGAGAGTATGTCTCTGAGAGACAGCCTTGTGGGATCTCATGGGAAAATAAACATCTTGTAGACCAAATTCTGGAGACCAGGAGTCAGAAACAGCAGCCAGGCTTTGCTCTGACTGATTTTTGAAAGCACACTGACCCTGTTTCAAAGCTCTGCTATCTGGTGTCTGAAAAGAAAACCCTTGGGAATGGAGAACCCATGTCCAGATTTTAGGTGCCCATGCTGTCTTTCTCTAAGCTATTTTAGTCATGTAGAAAAACTTTCTCCTCACCTTGTCTATCAATTAAAGCAGGCAGAGGGATTAGGGAAGAGTCTGGTTAAAAATCCTAATCCTAGGGGTGTTTCAGACCAACCTCTCTTGATTGCACTAAGGTATAATGTACCTTAGAGTGAGTCAGGCTGTGATCATAAAATCATAGAAAAGTTTGCGTTGGAATGGATTTTAAAGATCATCTAGTTTCAACCCATCTGCCATGGGCAGGGACACCTCCAACTACACCAGGTTGCTCCAAGCCCCATCCAACCTGGCCTTCAACACTGCCAGGGAGGGGCAGCCACAACAACTCTATGCAGCCTGGGCCAGGGTCTCACCACCCTCACACCAAACAATTTCTTCCCAATATCTAACCTAGACCTCCCCTCTTTCACTTTGAAACCATCTCCCCCTTGTCCCATCACTGCCTGCCCTTGGCACCAGTCTCTCTCCAGCTTTCCTGGAGCCCCTTCAGGCACTGGAAGGTGCTCCAAGGTCTCCCCGCAGCCTTCTCTTCTCCAGGCTGAACACCCCCAACTCTCTCAGCCTGTCCCCAGAGCAGAGCTGCTCCAGCCCCCTGAGCATCTCCGTGGCCTCCTCTGGATTCTCTCCAACAGCTCCGTGTCCTTCTGATGTTGGGGACCCCAGAACTGGCCCCAGCACTGCAGGGGGGGTTCTCATGAGAGCAAAGTAGAGGTGGAGAATCCTCTCCCTCGATCAAAAATATCAGTACCAAAAAATTACCCCTGAGCTGGAAATGATGAGAAGGACAAAACATGCTACACTTTTTTCTGCAATGGGCTTCTTTGAACTGTACTAGGCTCATTCTAGGTCTGATTTTTTAAGATTTGCAGCCCAGATTTTCCACATGCTCAGCACCTGCCCTTGGGGAACGATGTGGCTCCTCAGTGGAGCAATGAGAAGGGAGGGAAGTTCCTGGTTTGAAGCTGCTTGAGGGGGTGCATTGCAAGGGAGAAGGAAAACTTCAGCTCAGTCCCTGGGAATTCTTCTACAGCCAAGAAATCCGCATTGTTGGAAAGAGTCTCCCAGAGGAAGTGATTGAAATATCATTGTGTGAATCATATCTGTAACAAGGTTGGGCTTAGGAAACCAACCTTTGTTGAACCCTGGGAATAGATTAAATGACCTAAAAAGACTTTTTTTCATGAAAGATCAGCCTTTAGCAGCTCATGTTAAGTGAAGGTTGCTGGTTTTGGAGGTCCAGCAGGGCTGGATGGTCCTACAATGTTACCTGTCACCTGGTGTGCTGTGTGGGATGCTTGAGTACAGGTGTAGGATGTTTTTTTTAGTAGTTAGAGAGGGCTGAGCTACCTCAAATGATGGCATTCCCAGTGGTAAAATCTGTGTGTGGTGTATTCTCGTGGTGCAGCTGATGTGTGGTTTTTGCCCAGGCTCAGAGGAGCTGTGATCAGAGACCCAGCACCATTTGAGCGGTGATGGGGCCATGGAGACAGGAGACACAAGACAGGGTGAGAGCAGCAAGATAGGTTTGGGTTCCTGCTCTGGGGATAGAGGTACACGGATGGGAAAGGATGTTTGGAGGGAGGAATATGGTCTGGGGAGCTGAGAAATTGTGCTGGGATGAGGAGGCTGGGTTGAGCCATGACACATCACTGAGAGGAACGGCATCCATAAACTCTTATAGGATCTGACCTTGTTTGGGTCTGGGCAGGGGTTAATTCCAGGCATGCTTTCCATGATGCACCTTCCTCTGTACTACTCGTCTTCCCTATTGAGACTGTCCTCTCAGGGACTATGTACATGGACAGCAGAATCATAGACTCATAGAATCATTCTGGTTGGAAGGGACCTCCAAGGTCATCAAGTCCAACCTTTAAAGGCAGGGTGCTCCAAGGAGCTTAAAATCTGCATGCACCTTCCATGAAATTACTTCCTGATGTAGTTGACACATACATCAGGAGGGTACCAAACACATTACAAATCTCCCTATCCATCTCAACAGGCAGAAGGAAAACTGCAAAAACCACCTAAACTGCCAGTTATTACAAATAATCAGTTTTTTTCAGTAGGTGCTTGGTCCTGCCAGCCATCCTTACTGCCTGCTTCAACCCAGCCCTGCTGAAGCAAACATCAACAGCTCATCCAATTGCCTATATTTAAACCTGGCACAGATTTATTCCAGCGCTGGTAACAATGGCATTGAACACCTGTCAGTGACTGCATTTGCCCAGGGATTCGCTTCGTTCCATGCCGTGTGTTTCATAATTCCTGCAAACAATGGGACAAATAAACATATTTTTTGCTTAGCTCTCACTCAAGCCAACGCCACTGTCCCAATCATACATGAGAGGCCTGCAGAGGCTGGTGGTTGTTTCCTAGACTTGTTGCCTCTTTCCCTCAAAAACGGTGTTGTCAGCAGCTCTGTGCTCAGAGAGGACATTTACCACTTGTATGTAAGGAAGGAAGAAGGAAGAATGAGCAGGAAAGGGGCAGCGTCGTGCAGGGCTCTGAAGACAAGGATGACAAATTTGAACTTGAAGCAGTGGATGACAGAGGGGTCTTCTAAGAAAGGCAAAGGTGATCTAAGCAAAAAGGATGGGAGGCACGTGTAGTGCATGGCTGAGGCTGGAATAACACGGAGTTACAGGAGACTGTAGGAGGTGGGAGCAGTTGATGGTGAACTGGAAGCAATGAAACACATTGCAGCTGTGTCATAGGATCACAGAATCCCAGAGCAGTTTGGGTTGGAAGGGACCTTAAAGCTCATCCAGTCCCAACCCCCTGCCATGGGTAGGGACACCTCCCACCACACCAGGGTGATCCAAGCCCCAGTCAACCTGGCCTTCAACACTGCCAGGGAGGGGCAGCCACAGCTTCTCTGGGCACCCTGGGCCAGGCTCTCACCACCCTCACACCAAACAATTTCTCCCTCCCATCCCATCTCCATCTCCCCTCTGGCACTTGGAACCCGTTCCCCCTCGGCCCATCACTGCCTGCCCTTGGCACCAGTCCCTCTCCAGCTTTCCTGGAGCCCCTTCAGGCACTGGAAGGTGCTCCAAGGTCTCCCTGGAGCCTCCTCTTCTCCAGGCTGAACACCCCCAACTCTCTCAGCCTGTCGCCAGAGCAGAGCTGCTCCAGCTCTCTGATCATCTTTGTGGCCTCCTCTGGACTCTCTCCAACAGCTCCACGTCCTCCTTACATTGGAGACTCCAGAACTGGGCCCAGCACTGCGTAAGCCTTAGCAAACTGTGAGCAAATGACACATAGCAATTTAATCTTCTGGCTAGTGGTTTTTCAGACATCAATCAGTGCTTGGTATTGCCCACCTTTTCCACAGAGATGAGGCCTGCCTCGTGAAGCTGAGTAGCTGCATTCCCCCAGTCATAGCTGGGATGGTCAAAAGTAGGTTTCTCAACAGTGGCTAACCAAGAAGGATGGGTGGCCTGTTTAGAATTAAAATGTAGGGCTTTGAAGCCTTGAATGCTTCGGAAAACTTTCTGCCCTGAGTGGTGTGGTAGCACCTCTCTACCTGTCAGATCTGTAGGAGGATCCACCACAAAAGCTTGGAGAAGCTTTGCTGTTGACCTTGTGGGACCATGAGCTTGACAGTGGACAAGGAGACAAATTCATCGTCACTCAGATCAACTGAACTCTGGGTTTACAAAAAAAAAAAAGAAAAAAAAAATTTTGGCAGGCTGTGTCTATCCAAAGTCTGAATGAATAGAAACTCCAAAGGAAGCACCTGCTGCTAAAGGAAATCCAGGACAAGTTTTATTATCCTTTTTCACAGGTCTATTCAGGACTACATTAGGGGTTTCCTCTTTCCTTTTCTGGTACTTCACACTCATTCACAACAAAAAACATATTGTGCTTATGAATTATATTCCAGAGAATATAGCTGGAGCTTATAAAGGCCCTGGCCAAATAATTTTATTTTTAACCTTACTCCCCTGAGGATTAATTTCTCAAATGAAAGCTTTGCAATTGTTTGGGGTTATTTTTCTTGCTTTTTCTTGGACGGGGCACAAGGGCAAATCCTGCTTGTGCTGTGTTAACAAAAAGCACCTCTCAAGGAATGAGGAGCAGAGGAGGTAAGTGAGGTTCTCAGTGGAGCTCAGCTACAGGGATCAAATGGAAAATACTAGTGTGATTCCAGCAAAGTGTTAGAATGGCTCCTGGTAATGATGTGTTGGCCACTCTGGTGCATGCAGAAGCTGATGACAGTTCTTCCATTGATAATGTGCTGTAGCTGCACAGCACAGAATCACAGAATCACAGAATTCTAGGGTTGGAAGGGACCTCGAAGGATCACCCAGTCCAACCCCCCTGCCAGAGCAGGGTCACCTAGAGTCCATCACACAGGAACGCATCCAGGCGGGGTTTGAATGTCTCCAGCCAAGGAGACTCCACAACCTCTCTGGGCAGCCTGTTCCAGTGCTCTGGCACTCGCACAGTGAAAAAGTTCTTCCTGAGATTCACATGGAACCTCCTGTGCTCCAGTTTGCATCCATTGCCCCTTGTCCTCTCCTGCACAAGGAGAGAGAAAATCCCATTCAGCTGCTGAAGGTCATGTAAAAAAGAAGCCTTTTGGGCTTGATCCTGAGACCATTTGAGCCAGTGATGAGGTACCCAGGAGGCCCTGAAGAGTTTGCTCATCAAACACAGCTGCTCAGTTTAACATCTTCCAGGTACAAAGTACATAAAAGCTGAAGGGCTTGCAAACAAGCCCAGTGTAACTCATGAGCCACTTGTGAACCAGTATGTTTGCTTTAGTGGGTCATTTTGCACCTGTGCTAAAGAGATGTGACCTGATCCTTGAGGAGCCTGGGAAGGTTTTGCACCCTTCTACACCAGGGTGGGTGCCCAAGAGGCAGCACTGGCCCCTTTGTGTAACAAATACGCTGAACCCCATGAATGCAAAGAGCTTGCTGTGCATGCACACAAAGCCTTTTCTATTTCTCCTTCTGATCTTGTCCTTAAAAGTCTCCTTCTCTGATTTAAATGCCCTTGTCCAACCCCCTGCCTCCACACCATCAGGAGGTCACAGCCCTGAGAGTGGCTTGTCATTGCTTCCACCTTCCCCTGCCCCTCTGGGTGCCGATTCACAGGTTATATTTTGGTTGAGAGCCCTTTTTTTAAGGTAGGAGGTGGCCCACTCTGCTTTTGAGCAGTGACCAGCACAAGTATTTCTCCTTCAGCCTGAAGCTCCTTGTTACTGCAGCGGAAACAGTAAATTATTGCAATTAGCGGTGGCATAAATCAGAAACTGTGACCAGAAGAGGTCACTGAGGACTCAAGGGCTACATCATACCACTAAATTACCCTAGACAGGAATTCCTTCATCCGCACTGCTAAATTGTTGGAGCGTTTCTTCACATGGTTTTGGCCCAGGCCAGCAACATTGACCCCAGGAACAGCTCAGGCGTTAGCACGGACCAGTGATCTGCTGGGCATTTCGTGCAGGAGCTTTGCCTGAAGGGTTAGAGGGCAACCAACGGAAGGGTATGGCCAGGCAGCAAGTCCTGGCACTGGTTAGTAGAGGTGCAGGTCATTTTTAATGAGCATGGGCTCAATTTTAGTGAGTGTGGCAGCACGGAGATGCCATTTTTATATAGGGAGAACATCCTCTGGCTCCCAGATTACCATTGCTGTTGCCACAGCCCTTGATGCTCTTCACATTTCTTCTCTCACAAGGTTTTAGCTAAGGGTGTATTAAGGTGTTGCTAGAGGATCAAGCTGTAGGTCCTTGTGATTTCCAAGTGGTGTCAGACACCGTGTCACTGAGCTGAGGTACAGCATGGTTCCTGCCCTCACAGACAACAGTCTCAGTTGGTTGGAAGGTGCAGAACACAAAGCCCTGAAAGCCCTTGCTGCAGGACATTAGCACAACAGGGGCTTCTCTGTCCAGATGGAATTTATTTTCTTTCTGTCTTTTAGGATGGTTTTCTGAGTGTTCTTGCTTGATCTTCTAGCTCTGGGGTCCTCAGCATAAGAAGGACATGGAGCTGTTGGAGAGAGTCCAGAGGAGGCCACGGAGATGCTCAGGGGGCTGGAGCAGCTCTGCTCTGGGGACAGGCTGAGAGAGTTGGGGGTGTTCAGCCTGGAGAAGAGAAGGCTCCAGGGAGACCTTGGAGCACCTTCCAGTGCCTGAAGGGGCTCCAGGAAAGCTGGAGAGGGACTGGTGCCAAGGGCAGGGAGTGATGGGACGAGGGGGAGATGGTTTCAAAGTGAAAGAAAGGGGAGATTTAAATGAGATATTGGGAAGAAATTGTTTGGTGTGAGGGTGGTGAGACTCTGACCCAGGGTGCCCAGAGAAGCTGTGGCTGCCCCTCCCTGGCAGTGTTGAAGGCCAGGTTGGATGGAGCTTGGAGCAACCTGGTCTGGTGGGAGGTGTCCCTGCCCATGATAGAGTCGTTGGAACTAGTTGTTTTTTAAGGTCCCTTCCAACCCCAAAGAGTCAGTGATTCTATTAGATGGTAAAAATACTTCCATATGTCACCTCATACTTTACAATATAGGGAGTGAAGATGCAGCTGATTTTCTACATTGACAAGCTGTATCACTCTACCATAAGGCAACTACACTATTTTACAAAGTTATATGAAATATAATAAATAAAGCCAATGTCTAACTTGCATCTTGGCTGGCCAGGCTGGAAAAGAGGTTGAAATCTGGGTTGCTTCTAACTTGTTACCTTGAATTAGTTTTTCCATTTATGGGGACGCTGGACCTGAGCAGCCAGTGAAGACCTCTTCTCTTTGCAACATGGGGTTTCAGGGTCCTTCATGGATGACTCCCTAACTGTCTTTTCTCCTTGCTACACAACACTGCCAAAAAGGGCTTCTATAGTTTAGACTTTTCCTCCATCCTCTGAACTGGTTGCCCAGGAACATCAGTGATGATGCAGGATGTTGCTGGGGTCAGCAAATGTGATCCTGCACCCATGTTTGACCACTCACTATCCTTGTTCAATGGATGGGATGATGCAGATAGGAATTCGGGCCATATGTGCAAGGGGAAAAGCCAGTACCTACCCGTTGAGCTAGAAACTGAGCTAGTGGTCAGAGATCTCAGTGGGAGAAGTATAACCTAGAAGAGTTCTGCTAGGAAGAATTATGCTCCAAGCAATAGGACAAGTGGAAATGGCCTCAAGTTGTGCCAGGGGAGATTTTGATTGGATATTAGGAAAAACCTCTGCGCCAAAGGGCTGTCAGGCCATGGCCCAGGCTTCCCAGGGCAGGGGTGGAGTCCCCATCCCTGGAGGGATCTCAAAGCTGTGTAGATGTGGTGTTGAGGGCCATGGTTTAGTGGTGGCCTTGGCAGTGCTGTGTTGATGGTTGGACCTGATGATCTTAAAGGTCTTTTCCAACCAAAATGATTTTATGATTCTATGATTCTAAAAGGAAAGATATCTCAATAAATCATTTTTCAGTCCGGGCTGACTCCATTTCCCGTCTCTCCACACCTAGTCCTTGAGGCACTCAAAATTTTTCCAAGACCACTCCTCTGGTGCTTGGTTTCTGTATCTGAGTATGTGCAGAGTCATCACCATCCTGGCAAGCCTTGTCAGTGAGACAATCCCCACTTACCACACCTTGTGTAGGGCCTGAAATGGTGGTCTCAAAACACATCCTGAAAAAAAAGCTCTTTGCAAAGCATGGTTATTCTCATTCCCACACTCCTGCACATCCTCCTGCTCTACAACTGCTTGATGGTTTAAGCTCCTGGTCAGGGAGAGGGAATAGCCGGTATGGGATCAGTTTTGCAGCAGAAAAATGCATATCAGTCATCTTGTGTTTTGCTCCTTCATCTCCTTCTCTCAGGATTATCATATTGGGAACTCAGTTCAGTTCCCCACCTGTAGATGCCTAGTGCCATTTGTCTCGTCTGCTGAACCTGTGGAGATGGGTTGGACAACCTCAAGGATGTCTTATGAAACCAGGAATTATTGGTAGGTATCTGAATCCTGATTTTCATCTCCACTCGCTATAATGAGAGTTTAGATGAAGTCACACATAGACACCTGTTTAGAATGAATCACAGAATGGTTTGGGTTGGAAGGGACCTCAAAGATCATCTAGTTCCAAGCCCCCTGCCATAGTTGCAGACACTTCAATTGACACGACTTCAGTTGACTAAAGGCAGACCCTGAGAGCTGTCAGAGATACTCCAGGGATCTGCACAGGACAGATATGGCACAGGGCTTAGAGGGGAGGTACATCTATGGTGGGCCACCCAGTATAGACCTTGGACCCAAATGACACTAAACAGCTGTGTTAAGGTAACTGAGTCTTTCACTTGATCTGGACCTGAATCCCACCCAAAGACATAGTTCCCCTCCATCCTGCCATTCTATTATCAAAAGGTCAATGTGTAATGGTGTGGAGCAGCTGTTCAACTCTTTTTCACAGTTCCTCTGTTTCTCATCCACTTTTACATCCCTTATACATTAATGATAGTGGGACTTTGGGTGTGGGGAAAATAAAAGATGGAAGATCTCCATTTTGCAACCAGACAGGTCTACCACAGTATAATATTATGCTTTAAACCAGAAAAGGCAGAGAATAAAACAGCTGACCTGACAAGCACAGAGCTTTGTACATCTCTCTGCCAAAGGGAGATTGAGAGTCACATCTCTCTTCACCTTACCCTGACCACAGTCCCACCAGCCCTCCTGCAACAAGGTTTTGTTGTCAGGCCAGGCAGAGCAGCACAGTATGAGCACCCAGGAAAGGTGCCCTGGTATCAGAGCCCAGGTCCCCAGTGCCAAAGTTGCTTCAATGTCCTCATGGCACACAGGTTACCTGCTCAACAAGTGCCTCCTCCAACTGCACCTTGCAAAGAAAACAGTGGTCCCTGCTTCCCTTAGGAGACAGGGCACAGGCACCACAGCTCGTGGAGTTGTAGGTTGTGCATCCCCATTGCATAGGCACTCCTCGGCTGTCTGGAGGCACTAGGACAAGCTCCTGCCTTGATGTTGCTGATGGCCTTACTCCAGACTGATGGCCTGGTGTACCCCAGCCACCAAAAAATCCCTCCTGAGATATGTTGATCTCTCAAAACATGGCAGAAAGAACTCAAATACCTTCAAAAGCAATAAATGTTATATCAGATCATAAATGTTACCTCTGGTCAGGTATTATATGTAGGAGACAATCTTCCTGCATTCAGTTTGCATGGGACAATGTCCACCCTCCTTCACATCTCCTCCTAGAGCAGGGTTTGAGCTGTGCTGCTGGGACAGGGATGCTGGTTTCAAAGGAAGCTTCAAAGGAAGCTTCTTTGTGAGCAAGCAGAGGAGGCAAGGGCTAAAGGGACTGAGTTGTTACTCCAAGGAGTGTGTCAAAATTTTCCACACTACAGAGCACATCTTCCTCTCCACAAAGACTTCTACCAGCCAGGGAGAGCTTGTAATTTCTTTGAGAGCTAAAAGATGAAGATTAGACTGCCTCCCTCCTGTCTCCACTGCCTGGGAAGTACCCAAAAGGCTGTTAGGACACAGCAGTTGAGTCTTCAATACTTCCCTATAGGACGCAGAGATGGAAGTGCAGCCCATGGGGGAAAGTTGGGAGATGCTCCACTGAAGCTCACTGGAGTTTGTGGAGGGGGCTGGAAAATGGCTGAAGCCCTTATGAAACAGAGGACCCAAGTAATGATGGAGATCCCCATCTTTAATTTTACAGTCACTTTTCAGATGAGAGACAACCTGCAACCTGCACTCGGAGGGTGATGGTGGGGAATAATTGATATTATCTGAATAATTAATATTATCTGATATTTCTCCTGCAGCCTTAGCAGAGACACTCAGAGTCCCATTGTGATGGGTGCTGTGTGGAGTCAGGGAGGAAAAGAGGCAGCTCCAGCATCCATTACCAAGGTCAGGGAAGGGGGAAGAGGTTCCCACTATTTTCTGTTTTTCTCCTGGAATTTAATTCAGATCCAGGAGGTGAATTTGGGGACAAGCTAGATGAGCTCAGCAGCTGTGGCATTGAAATGCAGGGATCATAAATGGCAGGAGGAAGGGAAACCCTGTAAACAGTTTTCAGATCTCAACCAAGCATTGCCTCTGAACTACAAAGACCTACGAGAAAGTGGTGTCAAAGACCCAGCTCCTACTTTGACCCCCGCCTGAAGGGGAAGTGAATCAATGTTGGGAAAATATGGAAAGCAGGATGAGATTATCTACTGTATAAAAGAAGCTGGAAGAGATGGCTTGGGATATTTGTGTATTGAGGCTCTTTCCACGTCCTATTCCTTTCTGTGTGTGTGTGTGCTATTGTGCCTATTGTGACAGATCTTTATCAGCCCTGTTTATCACGTTGGGTGCGGGGAATGTCAGATTGCTGAATGTCAGGTTGTTGACTGTTTTCATAACAGGAAGCTGCCTGCTGTCTTGCTGTGTTAAGGAACTCCCGTATGCACAATATTTTCCAAAACAACAACAATGAGGAAAAAAAAATAATATAATAATAAAATCTAAACACTCTGCTGTGGTTGGGTGACTGCACGGGTTCAAGTTTCTATTGTTCCTTGTAAGGCAAAATCCTGTATGGATAAATACACTTGATACACATATGCCTGTTATTTCTTTTGTGTAAAGATACAGGAAATATGACTGCTGTTTTGACCAGATGAAATGTTTCCCAACGTTAAAACTAAATCTCGACCATTTCATCAGTGCTCGGAAGCCTGGAGAGCTGCCACGGGTGCAGGTTCGGGTGCAGGTGGGTGCAGGAGAGAGCAATGCAAGAGGGGGTTAGTCATCACAACAGGACTCAGCTTTTAAGTGCCTTTCATCCCTCTGAGATGAAGTTGAGCATCTGGCTTCCCCTGAGCAGTGAGGAGATGGCTAATTCAGAATTCTTACTAGAAAACTGTGTCTGCCTCTCTGGAAAAGAAGTGACCCAAATACCTCCTTGGCTTCCCTGAACACCAAAATCACAACGACCAAGTCTGGGAGCTGCAAGTAACTCATGTGAGCTGCATGAGAATGCAATCCAAAGGACACCCTTTGCTGGGTGGACACAGCTTTGTTGGTCAGTTTTGGCACAGGGTATTGCAGTTTGGGTGAGAGGAGGTCCTAAACACCTTTGTTCAGAGTCCTGAACTGCCTGCTAGTTGCAAGCACTCAGACTGCTGGAGCAATGCACTAACAAATCTCCTACACAAGTGCTGTCCAAGTGATGCTCACTCTGAATGGTCCAAAAAACATGCAAGCATTTTGTTCAAAGTCAGGGTTTTGGGATTGTTCAGCAATCAGTCTTCTTCTAGAGAAGAGAAGGTCCCAGGGAGACCAGAGAGACCAGAGCATCTTCCAGGACCTGAAGGGGCTCCAGGAAAGCTGGAGAGGGACTGGTGACAAGAGCAGGGAGTGATGGGACAAGGGGGAATGGGTTCCAAGTGCCAGAGGGGAGATGGAGATGGGATTCACAACTTTTTCACTGTGAGAGTGCCAGAGCACTGGAACAGGCTGCCCAGAGAGGTTGTGGAGTCTCCTTGGCTGGAGACATTCAAACCCCGCCTGGATGCGTTCCTGTGTGATGGACTCTAGGTGACCCTGCTCTGGCAGGGGGGTTGGACTAGATGATCCTTCGAGGTCCCTTCCAACCCTAGAATTCTGTGATTCTGTGATTCTGTGATTCTGTGGATGGGAGGGAGAAATTGTTTGGTGTGAGGGTGGTGAGAGCCTGGCCCAGGGTGCCCAGAGAAGCTGTGGCTGCCCCTCCCTGGCAGTGTTGAAGGCCAGGTTGGCTGGGGCTTGGAGCAACCTGGTGTAGTGGGAGGTGTCCCTGCTTATGGCAGAGGGTTGGAACTAGTTGATCTTCACGATGCCTTGCAACCCACACCATTCTGTGATTCTGTTATACAACTAGAGTGAGGTCAGGAAAATCCCAGCGACACACACCAGGATTATTCCATTATTCCTGGCTTGTCTCTACATGCACCCCAGATGTTTGCAGAGTCTGTACAGGTAGACTTCTGCTAATCAGTCTTCTGCTATTTGATAGGATGAAGCTTTGCCATGTTGAACTTCAAGAAAGTGGTGTTGTCTGAAGCTTAAGTACGCTCATGGGTAGTGTGAACTACTAGGTGTAGTAGTCCTGCTAGACTTCCCCTTCTTTTTTCTGCCCAAGAGCTACACAGATCTTACACAGAGCTCTCAGACCTCTCCCATTTTCTCTGTTCTGGGACACCACCAGCAATTTCAGTAAAATACCAGTGTCTTGGGCCCTGTCAGATAGGTTTTCCTCATTCAGGACAGCAATGAACACACAGTCAGAGGTTCCACTCATGGAAAGAAGAGACAAAGGTGCTGCAGGTTGACTGGGAGCCTAAATTGGATGTGATTTTGGAGGGGACCTGTTGGTGAAGGATGCAATGCACCCGCCAGCATTTTAGCAGATGAAATGAGAAATTTCTATTAATGTTTGTGAGCAAGTGTGTGAGAGATGGAGGAAGAGAAGCATTTTCTATGCATGAAAGATGTGTTTATGTTATTCAGGTGATAAATCAAGCAGAACAGATTGCTGCCGTTGGCTGGGTTTTCCTGCAGTGCCTTTACCTAAAGGTCTGGCCTGCAGTTTTCCTCCCTCTTGCAGTTCACAGAATCACAGAATCACAGAATCCTAGGGGTTGGAAGGGACCTCGAAAGATCATCCAGTCCAATCCCCCTGCCAGAGCAGGGTCACCTAGAGTCCATCACACAGGAACGCATCCAGGCGGGGTTTGAATGTCTCCAGCCAAGGAGACTCCACAACCTCTCTGGGCAGCCTGGTCCAGTGCTCTGGCACTCTCACAGGAAAGAAGTTCTTCCTGAGATTCACATGGAACCTCCTGTGCTCCAGTTTGCATCCATTGCCCCTTGTCCTATCATTGGTC
>VZRW01013133.1:29865-88456 GCA_013398125.1 Aegotheles bennettii
TCTTCTTCTTCTTGTTCCTCTTCTTCTTTTTGTTCTTCTTCCTCTTCTTCTTCTTCTTCTTCTTCTTCTTGTTCTTCTTGTTCTTCTTGTTCTTCTTGTTCTTGTTCTTGTTCTTGTTCTTCTTCTTCTTCTTCTTCTTCTTCTTTGAGTGCTATGGTCATACATGTACAGCATGTTTGTTAAAATCTTCATTAGCATAGATGGGGAGGTCAACTTTTCTCAGGTAAATGAGGAAAAAGATCACCATTTGGACAACAGGGCTCCTTGAGGAGGACTGTTCTCAGTTAATAAAGTCAACGACTGTTATCAGTTTATCTTGCTAGCCAGAGCAGGAGTCCTTGCCTTCACTAAGGCCCCTGCTGAGGAGCACCCTGTGCTAGAGGAGGGAGGCTGATCACTCCCCCGGGGCACACAAGATTTAGCAAGATCTTTTGTGGGTTCTTTATATACAGGGCTGTCCTGGTATTTTCCTCAAATTCCACAGCCCTGCTGTAACCACTAAGTAGCATCTCTTTGTTTAACACAGACCATTATCAGTCTGCAAATGCTACTGATGGGAGAGACCTACTGAGTCCTTTTGCAGTCCCCTGTAAGCACAGGCTTTTTCCATGCCATGTGCTATAGATAAAAGTGCTTTATACAGTCCCTACATTAAAATAATTCCAGCAGGAGGATATATCTCATTTCCTTTGGGGGAAACAATTCTGTAGCTGAATAAATTGCAGCATTAGGAAATATTTCCTGATGTCCAGCCTCTGCCACAGCTTCTAGAATCTGTTGATATATTATTAATAGAAAGGAAAATAAATATAGGTATTAATGCCAGCAGACACTGTCTACTACTAATAGCTGCTAAAGTAATATATTCCCCTTGGTTTTAGCTCTTATTAGTCTTTTTGCAAAGGGTTACAAGACCCTTATGCATCCATTAGCCAGTCAGCCATGTGAAATTAATGTGGAGCAATTTTCATAAGCATTACTCAGAACTAATAATAATTAAGCATTATTTTCTGCTCAGATAACACAGAAAATAAAGTCTGACTTTTATGCCAAGATGGGTTTGCATTAGCTTAAGGTAGATGAATTAATTTTCATTTACAAGGCTTCTCCACCAGCTAGCCAGAAAATATCAAGGTAATTAAAACCAATTTGTGAGGTTCTGTCCCATTGCACATTCACTGAGTTTTATCATTGCTGCAAATTACAGGTGCTTTTATGTTGTTGCAAAGGTGGGACATGAAGGAGACCTTGCTGCTTGCCTCCTTCTCCATCACTTCCAAGAAAAGCAGCTTCTTGAAGACCAGAGTGCATTTTGCAATGCGCTTTGTGGCTGCAGAAGCAATGAAGGACCATGCACTGCAAGAAGGACCAGTTTGGTCCCAGCTCAGGCTGGGACCTCAGCAATACACGTAAAAGGCCTCCAACAGAGAAAAGGAAAATGTCATTCAATTTTGATTTACTCTTTACTTGCAAGGGATTAATCTTGGCTAATTACAAAGCCAAGGGACTTCTGTAGACAGCACGTTATGGATAGCTCAGGAATGGTTCTCTTCAGCCAGCCCAATTTTTCTCTGTTGCCTTTAACAACCAAAAACCATCATTTGCAATCCAGGTAAATAAAACAGATTAGTTCTATCATGCTACACTTCCTAACACTGCCCAAAAGATTTCTTGTCCTTTTTCTAGCTTAAGGAGACACTGAGTTTGATGTGTAGTCATGTCCCAGCAGCTTGACATATCCCCTGAGCAGCTGCTGTGGTCCCTTAAGATATTCTTAGGTTGGGCCAGCTGCAAGATAGAAGATACACTAGTTCATCTAATAATCAGCTGTAAGATACCTTAACCCAGAGCTGTCCTACCAGCAGCTAAGATAACATGCAACTGAATAAGTTGAGACCTTTCTTAGGGTTTCAGCTTTCCGAGGAGAGTAGCTCCTTCAGAACACAGAATCATAGAATCACTGGTTGGAAAAGACCTTCAAGATCATCAAGTCCAACCATCAACCCGTAACTGCCAAGTCCACCACTAAACCATATCCCCAAGGACCACATCCAAGTGTTTTCTGAACACCTCCAGGGATGGTGACCCCACCACTGCCTTCGGCAGTCTGTGCCAATGTCTGACCACCCTTTCTCTAAAAACATTTTTCCTGATATCCAGCCTGAACTTCCCCTGGTGCAACTTGAGACCATTCCCTCTTGTTCTATCATTGGTCACTTGGGAGAAGAGATTGTCCACCCTCTCACTCCAACCTCCTTTCAGGGAGTTGATGAGGCACTTGAGGCCATGGTCTAATGGTCTAATGGTTAGGAATACGATGGGATAAAGGTTGGACTTGATGACCCTGGAGGTCCCTTCCAACCAGAATGATTCTATGATTCTATGATTCTATGAGTTCTAGAGAGCAACAAGGTCTTCCTTCAGTCTCCTTTCTCCAGGCTGAACAGCCCCAGCTCCCTCAGCTGCTCTTCATAAGTCCTGTGCTCCAGGCCCTTCACCAGCTCAGTTGCCCTTCTCTGGGCCTGCTCCAGCCCCTCAATGTCCTTCTTGAAGTGAGGGGCCCAGAACTGAACTCAGGATTCCAGGTGCAGCCTCACCAGTGCCGAGTAGAGGGGGACAATCACCTCCCTGGTCCTGCTGGCCACACTGTTTCTGATACAGGCCAGGATGCCATTGGCCTTCTTGGCCACCTGGGCACACTGCTGGCTCATGTTCAGCTGGCTGTATACCAGCACCATGCCACACCTTGACTTTGTACATGAGCTTAACAAATAACCTGACGTGACCCATCAGTGTGGAAAAATGTGTGTTTTTCAGAGGATTATGGCTTCTCTTGTCTGCATCCTGGCTCTCTCATTTCACCTCTCCAGCCTCTCCATCACTCCCTTGTCTCACTGTGGCATCTCATTTTGTTGTCGGTGTCTACATCAGTGAGATGGAGCAGGAGACTTTATTGCCCTCTAGAACTCCCTAAAGGGAGGTTGTAGTGAGGCTGGTGTTGGTCTCTTCTCCCAAATTGCTGACGACAGGACGAGAGGAAATGGCCTCAAGTTCCATCAGGGGAAGTTTAGGTTGGATGTTAGGAAGAAGTTCTTTACTGGGAGGGTGGTTGGGCACTGCAATGGGCTGCCCAGGGAGGTGGTGGAGTCACCGTCCCTGGGGGTGTTCAAAAAACGGGTTGATGAGGCACTTGAGGCCATGGTCTGATGGTCTGATGGTTAGGAATATGATGGGATAAAGGTTGGACTTGATGACCCTGGAGGTCCCTTCCAACCGTAATGATTCTATGATTCCAGGTTAACCTGAGACCAGAATATATGGCTCAACAGCAAATGAAGAATGAGATGATCTAGAGTAATCTAAATGCCTTTAAACAGATAAATAGAAGGGGAGAATACTCAAGAAACAACAGTTGTGTCCTGGAAGGAACTATCCTGGCATTCCCCACTTATGGCCGAGTCTCAACCCAGTCACAGTAGCTGTACATGGATATTAAGATGTCATGGTTTGGCTTTTCTGCACAACCTCCTTCCCAGTTGACGATGATGACCCAAAACCACTTCATGGTGTCCCAGTACCTGCAAACCCGAAATGCCACTCTGTCCAGCTATGGCATAAGAAAGATGTTATAGCAGGATCAAAATTCAGATCTCTCATAGCAGCTGTATCCCACAGGCTGCCAGTGAAAATCAAATTCTAGCCCAATTTCAGGAGGATTTGGGGGAACAGGGTAATTTTGGGCTCAAAATTTCACAGCTCAGCCCTAAGATCCCTGGAGAATAAACAGATAAAGAAGGTAAGAGGAGAAGATCAGTCAAAGGTTCTGGCTTAGTGCAATGCCCTGTCCTTCTCAGCCTTTTCCACATGCTCTCATGGCCCCAGAAGGATACCTGAATCCTGTCACCAAGAGACAACATCCAGGAGTGAAAAGGAACATTTGCTGTGACTGCTCATCCAGTCCTTGACTTCTCTGCAAAACTGGCGCGCATAGGTGCTGGGTACCTGCCACTGTTAATTTTGGGGGCTAGCATCCAGAAATTGGACAAGAGATGAATACTGATCCTGACAAATCCTTTTTTGCAACGACACTAATTTCACTGAAATCCTGTCTGCTACTGCAAGGACAACATTCACTCACCCAATGCATGCAAGCCTCCAAACACCACCTCCAAAGAGGAATGTTCTTCTGGTAGCTACTGTGGTCTGAACACCAAGAACATGTCCAGTGGCCCGTATGACCTCTGTGTGCAATCTCTGAACTCAACTTGAGGGAGAAACCATCACAAAATTAACCCAGACAGGTACAGCAGTTTTCTGACAGTTATGAAGATAGGATCATCGAACCCCAGACTGGTTTGGGTTGGAAGGGACCTTAAAGATCATCTTGTTCCAATCCCCTTGCCATGGACAGAGACACCTCCCACTACACCAGGTTGCTCCAGGCCCCATCCAACCTGGCCTTCAACACTGCCAGGGAGGGGCAGCCACAGCTTCTCTGGGTACCCTGGGCCAGGCTCTCACCACCCTCACACCAAACCATTTCTCCCTCCCATCCCATCTCAATCTCCCCTCTGGCAGTTGGAACCCATTCCCCCTCGTCTCATCAGACGAAGAACAAAGAAGTTCTTTACTGGGAGGGTGGTTGGGCACTGGAATGGGCTGCCCAGGGAGGTGGTGGAGTCACCATCCCTGGGGGTGTTCAAAAACGGGTTGATGGGGCACTTGAGGCCATGGTCTGATGGTCTGATGGTTAGGAATATGATGGGATAAAGGTTGGACTTGATGACCCTGGAGGTCCCTTCCAACCAGAATGATTCTATGATTCTACGATCACTCCCTGCCCTTGGCACCAGTCCCTCTCCAGCTTTCCTGGAGTCCCTTCAGGCACTGGAAGGTGCTCCAAGGTCTCCCCGCAGCCTTCTCTTCTCCAGGCTGAACAACTCCAACTCTCTCACATCTTCAGTACTGTGCAACCTTGCTTTAAATTAGACAGTTTCCTTCCACAGTGGGTTGGAATATTTTTTTCTACCCTATCTGCAGTACTTCACATGGCAAAGAAGAAATTCAATACAAATCCATTTCCCGACACAGTCAGCTTTCCTGGGAAATGTTGTTCTTCCCTCTTTGTACACTGCCTTGAGAAATGTCTTTGTCATTAATGGATGAACCCCCTTCCGCCAGCAGTTACCCTGAGCTAGCACACATTAATTAATGAGTAAGGAAGTGCCTGCAGTCCCCTGTGCAACTCATCAGCATCCACTAAAGTTGATGGCAGAATTCCTACTCGCTTCATTAGATGGAGGGTCCAGGTCCATAATGTGTTTCTCTTTTACTTTTTCCCAATTTTCCTTTTTGCTTCAACATGCACATAGGAGGGAAACATGAAGATAAATACAGAGCAAATGTTGCTTCAGCATTCATAGAATCACAGAACCACTGATGTTGGAAAGGACCTTTAGGATCATTGAGTCTAACCATAAATTCAAGACTGTTTGCCCTGAAATGGTGCTACTGTAGCTACATATTTGCATCCCAGCCAGTGCTGCTGGACCCTCTTCAGACTCAGAATCTAAAGACCTTTCCTGACCCCATTTCAGCCAAGAATTTAAGTGACTTGCACAAGTGACCTTGGATCCATGAGTTAGCAGTGTCCTTGGCGATAGCATCCTGTTTGAATGAACGAACCTCTCCTAGGCTTTACGCACAATTAAATTACTGGGAATTTTACTGCTGATTCCCCCGGGGCAGGAACAGGCCAAACGTATCATCCTGGTAGCAAAAAGAAGGAGCTTCGAGCCTCCTACACGGAGATAATAAATGAAGTCAAGAGAGTGGGAGCCGTTCAGAAGCCAGTGACGCAGCAACAGCTGACGATCCCTCATGGGTGATGTGTCGGGATGCGTCGTGCTGCCTTTTCCCAGTACAGGAGATATTTTAGCACACCATCGGGGCAGATCTGTTTCAGAATGTCCAATTTGGAGGCTGTTCACACTTTGCAAAGGACTGTTCTCCCAGGACGCTCTAAATACCAGTTAATTCTTGCTACCTTGTGACTATCCTTGGGAGGCAAAGTCTCATCGTATTTCCTAGCTGTGAAAACCACAGCAGACAGGGATGAGATTTTCACCAGGCAGTGGCAGAGCCAGGAATCCCTACTTAAACCATACATCACGCTGTTTTCCTTTCAAATCTGATCTGCTTTTCCCTCTTTGCCTCTTTAACCATGTTCATTTTGTTCTGAGCCCGGTTGGGGAGGGAAGGGAGAGCTGTCTGCAGGACTTGGGAGACTGTCAGCTGCAGAAAGTGATTTCAAACCCGGGCAGGGAGGGAGTTGGGCAATGCTGGGAAAACCCAGGCAGCAGCTGCAAATCCATTTCTCTAATCCACAAGCCTCAAGATCCATAATCCTGCTTCAGATCCCTTTCCACCTGGGCTGTGCTGGTCTGCTTCATGGGTGCAACTTCTAACATGCCATTTCACTTAACTTCAGCTATTCAACCCAATGATTTTATCACAAAGTGGGCTAAATCATCCTCCCCTTGTGCTCATCTCGCTCACATAATTACAGCAGTAGCCCAGGTGAATCAGTAGCCTGGTTTTTATAGGGCTGGTTTTTATATCTCTATAGATAGAGAAAATAAACTCAGTTCTTGGACACTTGCGAATATTCTTGTATCCACCTTAAGCTCTTAAGGCTCAAGGTTTTCCATCCTTGTGTAGGAGAGGGTGTGGGAGGAGCGAGTTTTGAGCACTGGTACAATTATCTCAGCTCTGTGATGTTTCCAGTAGCACTAATTTAATGAATGCTCAGGTTAACGACTGTGAAGATCGAGGAACTTATTAAATGCTGCTTTCAGCTTTCAGCCTCCTGTATCCTGGTGGTGAAATACTTCTGGTCAGCTAACACACACCAGATACCTGCTCCTGCTCTTCAGTCTGAGTGCCAAGTTTCTGGACAGCAAAAAAACCCTAAAAATAGCATCTTTGTGTCTGGTGCATGTTTCTCATCAACTGGAAGATGAGTGAAAAGCAACCACATCAACTCAGATCTGGTGCTGAATTCATGCCTTCCCCAATTGCACGTTCATCCTCCCATTAGGAGAGGTGAGAACGATGATGTATTTGCTGATAAAAAGTTCTGGCTTGTATAAAAACTCGTCACCGACTAACAGGGCACTTTGTTCAGTGAAGCTGATCAAAAGTTTCATCCTTTTCATGGTGGCCAAAGCCTTTTTGTGAACATCAGGAGCCTTTCTGCTGACTTTAGTGGGCTTTGGATCAAGAACGTAATCTTCTTCCCTATGTATTTGTATTCATGTCTGCAACATGGTAATTGATCAGAACAAACACATTCAGCCACATAAATCTTCCCAGATAGGAGAAGCTCTGGGGGAGGGAGAACAACCCATCTGATACTCATTAGGTGGATACACAAGCCTTGCAAGTCGTTGCTGGTTTCATTTTCACGTTAGTAAGCTCTGTGTAAATTGAAGAGAATCATAGAATCATAGAATTATAGAATCATTCTGGTTGGAAGGGACCTCCAGGGTCATCAAGTCCAACCTTTATCCCATCATATTCCTAACTATTAGGAATCAACATGTGAATAACAACACTTGTTATTAGAGCTGCCCTGGCTGCAGGTAGAAAAGGTTTTTGCAAAGAGATGATTTCTTCAGTTATTTCATAGGAAACAAGCTGTCTTTAGAGAAAAGTAGAAGGAAGGAGACCATGGCCATTTTTAGCATGAAGGTATTGGAACTGAAGCAGGTAACACAGGACACCTGGACTTCTTCATAGAATCATAGAATCATTATGGTTGGAAGGGACCTCCAGGGTCATCAAGTCCAACCTTTATTCCATCATATTCCTAACCATTAGACCATTGCCTCAAGTGCCTTCCATGGATTCATGTTGAGATCTCAGGTGAGAGCCTTCAGCTACTCTGTCCCTCCACCCACTTGCTGAAAGATGGGAGAACTAGACTGCTCTACTCCATCCACACAGATGTCAGGAGGGTCCATTGGTAACTATGGTGCCACAGACTTACAGGTAGTTATGATGCATCTGTCCAAAGACCATGTGGCCCAGGCTCCTGTCTCTAACAGTCATCTGTAGCAAGTGCTCAGGGAAGGAGAACAAGAAACAGGGTTGTATTTGCATCACAGTGGTTAATAGCCTTAGAGATCTTCATCCAGGAAGTTATCTAATTGCTTTTTGAATCCATTTATCCCTTAGGATAAATACCCACAACATCCTGGTCAGTGACTTCCATAGTTTAATTATCTGTTGGATGAAAAAACACTTCCTTCTCTTGGTTTTAAATCTGCTGCCTGATAAGGCCACCTAATACCCCCTCCTTCAGATGTTTTGAACTGTAGTGACAAGAGGACACCTCTTCACTGTCCTCTCCTTGCCTCTCATGACTTTAGAAAGTCACATCCCCATCAGACATCCAATTACAAGCCTCAAGAGTTGGACACTTTCTTGCCATCTTTCAGTTTGTAAGAAAGATGGAGACATCCCTTTTCAAAAAACATCCCTTTATAGCAGGGCCTGTTGCAATAGGACAAGGGGTGATGGTTTTAAACTAAAAGAGGAGAGATTTAGAGTAGATAAAGGAAGATATTTTTATGATGAGGGTGGTGAAACAGTGGCTCAGGTTGACCAGAGAGGTGGGAGATGCCCCATCCCTGGAAACATTCCAGGTCAGGTTGGACGGGGCTCTGAACAACCTGATCTAATTGAAGATTTCCCTGCCCATGGCAGAGGGGCTGGACTAGATGACCTTTAAAGGTCTCTCCAACCCAAACCATTCTGTGATTCTGATTCCCCTTTCTGCCAGAAGCCGTTCTGTCTCCCTGTTCATCCTTCCAACTCTACTCTTTTTCTAGAACTACTACCTCCTTTTTTAGATGGGATGGACAGGAATCACACACAGCACACAAGACCTAGGCAGCCAAGATTAGTGCCCTCACCTAATATGCATTTGCTTTGCTACCTACTCCTTATTCATAATGATCTCATTGCCTTTTTGACCTCCACAGATCCTTGTGCTGCTGTTTTTGAAGGACTATCCATAGTTACTCCAAGATCTTCCACATTAACAGCTAATTTAGAGCTTATTGCATGTGTACAGCTGGAGTTGCTTCTCCTTATATTTGTTACTGCTCCTTTATCACCAGTGAACTGCATCTGCTGTTTTAACCTCCAGTCACTCAGAACAACAAGATCCTGCTGCACCCCTGCACAGTTTTTAATTTTGGCCACTCTGAATAACACTGTGGTATCGGCCAACTTGGTCATCTCAGCATTTGCCCTCCTCGAACATCACAATTCCTCGCACTGATGCCAACACAACTCCCCTTGTGAGCTCTTTCTCCCATCAAATCCTTCCTCCGTGTTGCCTCCCTTTCAAACATGAAGCCCTTCTACTTCATGACAGTTCAGTTTCTCCATGAGCCTTTGGTGAGAAATCTCATTACAAGAGTTTCGGAAATATCGGTGTGTCAGATCAGCTGGATCACCCTCTGCCACATGCTTGTCTGACTTCTTCAAAGAATTTAAATTTGCCTGTGAGTCATCACTTTCCCTTAAAGCCCCACTGACTCACTGGAATTGAATGAGAAGCAGCTCTTCTGAGTCATCACATCCATTCCCCCACTCCCAGGGCAACCTCAAAGTAGGTTTTTGTGTTCAGCTGAATCTGGAGATGTTCTGCTCCCCACAGCCTCACTCACCAGGCACATAAACTAATGCTGGACCCCTTTGCTGCAAACCAGTTTGAGGGACCAAAAGAGACAACCCAGAGGAAGAAAGCAGAAGAGACATGAGACATCATCATGCCAGGTCCTTGCAATAGGAAGGAATGGTTTTGACAGATGAAAGAATTAAGCCACCACAGCCTGAATGTGTTCATTTGTCTGCCCATATCATAAAATGATCAAATGATGAAAGCTCTACAAAACCATGGGATGTTGGAAAAGTGCTCTAATTCTTATGAGCTGCACATCAAAGCACCCTTCAGAAGCAAATTCAAGAGATTGCAAAGGCAGAAACACCTTTCTACTGCTCTGTTCCTACTTAAAACAATCTGTCCCTTAGGGATAAAGCCCCACCTTGCCACGTTAGCAACAGTTCAGTGGTGGAAAATTCTCCACAAGGATGGAGAGTGGATCACTCTCTTCAATACTAAGACAAGGTACAACAGTAATTTTGTATAGAACAGAATCATAGAATCATAGAATCATTATGGTTGGAAGGGACCTCCAGGGTCATCAAGTCCAACCTTTATCCCATCATATTCCTGACCATTAGACCATGGCCTCAATGGTATAGTTAGGAATGGTATAGTTAGGAATAACTTTGAAATGAAATGTGGTTTGCTTTGACTCCTGTCCCCCAGGATAACTTGTCTGATAGGCAGAAGGACCTACAACGTCAGGTGTCATACAGATACTCTCCATCCCCACAGACTGCAATCAGACCATCCCCTATCCACCTCCCTTCAGATGTTTTGAAGAGCCTGAGGGATTGACCACACTTCCCTGGTTTGTGACCTTGCATCTGTGATAATATAGAATCATAGAATCATTAAGGTTGGAAGTGACCTTCAAGCTCTCCCAGCCCAACCCCCACCTCCATCCCCACTCACCCACAGCACCCAGCGCCACATCCAGACGCCTCTTGAACACCTCCAGGGACGGGGACTCCACCACCTCCCTGGGCAACCCATTCCCACCCCCAATCACCCTCCCAGGGAAGGAATTTTTCCTAATGTCCCATAATTTTTCCTAATGTCCAAGACATTAGGAATATGAACCCAATTTTCATTTGCAGATCTTTTTCTGTAAAGAATTCAATTTCACAAGTCTTCCTTTTGCAGTCCTGGAGTCCCGTTAGCACCAGCAAAAGGACACAGGAGCTTTTGTCACTTCTGCACTGGTTTAGCACTGGTTTAGCACTCTTGTGCTAAAGTAAGAGTGCGAGGGATGAGCTCAGCTCCAGACTGATCACCCTGACATGGTGTTTCCAGTCAAGCTCCCATTGCAGTCACATTCCACCACTGCCCTGGGCAACCTGTTCCAACACCTGACAACCCTTTCAGTGAAGAAGTTGTTCTGAATATCCAATCTAAACCTCCCCTGGCACAACCTGAGGCCATTTCCTCTTGTCCTACCACCTGTTACTTGGGAGAAGACACCAACACCCACCTCGCTCCAACCTTCTTTCAGGGAGTTTGTAGAGAGTGAGAAGGTCTCCCCTCAGCCTCAGACAGCCAAGACTACCTCCTGCTACAATCGATGGAAGGGGTAGATACCTCTAGCCCATCAGCCCTGCAGGAGGAGAGGTTGAAGCTGAGCTGGAACCATCCCACTGCCTGTTTGTGGCCACACAATGATTCCTTCCCCTGAAAGTCAGGCCAAGGACTGGGCCCCCCTTCATCTGCTGCTGACCTGAACTGTACATGAACTGTGACTTCCAGCTGAACACACTCTGTCCTAATCACCACATGGCAGAGCTACCCCCACAGACCTCCTTTGCAGAAACTCTCTGAAATATAATTGGGCAATTTACTGAATTTTGTCTGGATAGGCAAGACACTGAAGAGGTATTTGCTTTGTGACTACTCTAATTATTGTTCAAGTTACCATTGCATCAGAGCCTAATAAAAGATGCTTAAGAAAGCAAGGAATTAGACATCAATTGTGGTTCATGGGGTCATGGAAGAAATGTAGCACACAAAAAAATAACACATAGGCCATCTCTCGTGTCTGTTCTTTAGCACTTGTACCCCACGAGCATCCATTAATGCTAATGTTTATGACTAAATAGAACTATAAGTCAATTACAGATCCTGTTAGTGTTAATTCACAGTCAATCTATATATTTGTCTGCTGAATCCCTAGGGAATTGGTATACAATAGATTTTTCTTTTTAAGTGAATGGATTTTTTTTTTCAACGTACAAATACTCAGAAGCTCTGCTGTTCAATCTCCTTGAGTCATTAGAGGGATATGGTCAGTGATCTACAAATTAATCTCGTCTGGTATTAGTATGAAGGCAGCTGGTGAAATGGTTGAACCTTCCTGTTCATGTCCTGTTGCCACACGGGGGTATTAAGGCTGTGGTCAGTAGAATAAATCATCTACATGATGCCTTGATGAAGACTTCTGTGTGGCTCTAGCTACTCAAATAAAGCAACTGTAGCAACAGGGAAAATATAGCACACAAATGGCACACAGTGCAAAAACCTAGGGTGATAAGATTTTTTATCTCCATGCTTTCATGGGGGGATGTGAGGCTCTGCCACACCCAGAGGACCAGCTGTGTCTTTCACAAGGTGGCTCTGAGGATGGCAGGGCACAATGGCAATAATTGTTTTATTTTTCCCTTGAAAACAGAAATCACAGTGGGCACCAGCAAGCAACAAAAAGACTGAAAATATGCAGGGCTACTTGGAAAACCCACCCACTTGACCATTGTTTCTCTTTAAAGTGAACCTGAGTCTGAAGGATAAGACCAACTTTTGGTCTTATGTTGCTGCTGAGGAGACCTACAGATCATCAGAAACTCATTCCTTCTTCCATATTTCGCTAAGTTAAATGGTCTTGGTGCCTTTGGGAAGGTGGGAATTAAAGGTAAGAGCTAAAAGACAGAAAGTTCTCAGGTCCTTTTCCCAGCTAACATGAGACCTTGCCATGAAAGTGCCCACAGATTAAAAGGCTTTAATGGAGGCATCTCCAAGGAAGTGGTTCCACTTGAGGACTAACTGACTGCAGTTGAAGGGGAGTCAGGCTAGTGCCACCTGAAGTGCCAGTTGAGAGATGTCCAACCACAAAAGGCTGACAGGGACAAGAAATGACCCATTTTCCCCACCTCATGTTTTTTGTTATGGCCCGTATCACACCACTGCACATCCCTCTCAGCAAACTCAGCTTCTGCTGCTTTTCTTCTCAAACATTGACCTCACGCAGGGTGCAATTTGGAGAGCAGAAGCTCTGTCAGCTGAGCCCACACAGCAGCAGGAGACCAATCCCTGGAGCCATTTTGCTAAGAGATCAGCTAAAGAGAAACCCTGCAAGCTGTAGAGTGACTCTGCAGCAACCCCCTGCTTTTGTTTCCAAGAGCACGTTACCTTTGGTGAGATGTGAGAGTTTCACAACCATAACACAGCGTTGTGGTGTGTATTTTTGCTACGTGAGGCAAATGAAGCCCAAGAGGGAAAACGCAGAGGTTCAGAGAGATGACAATAAACCTACGGAGCAGAATAGCAAGGATTAAATGGGACCTTCACTTTCTACATCCTAGAAAGGACTGCTAAAGTCCCAAGGCACCACCCTGCCCACTCCATCCCAATTACCTCTTTCCAATAATGAAATTGCTCATTAGCCTTTTAGTGACATTTATTCAGGACAGACATTCTGGGTCACAATCAGTGCTGGAGCTACTTTCATTAGGGCTTAAATGAGAGCAATTAGCAATAGCAATCTGCTGTTCTAAATGAGTGAAGAGGGGTGTAGCCAGTGCCATTGAATCATCGAATGACAGACTGGTTTGGGTTGGAAGGGACCTTAAAGATCATCTAGCTCCAACCCCCCTGACATGGGCAGGGACACCTCCCACTAGAGGTGGGACTCAATCTGCTTCATAGAGACATTAAGCCAAAGATAACCCTAGACCTTCACTTCCCCTACTCCAGACCGCTTTAGACACAGCCTAACTTGCCCACCAGGGTGGAGCTTGTCACCAGGGTGCCAAAAAAGATAAGCAAGAGGTTGAGTTCCTAAAGAGCAAAGGTGGGCTCTAAGGTTTCAGCTTGAACACAGATGCCCCAAATATCAGGGACTTTGCTCTGGGCTAAGTAGGTGACTGCTTCTTGCACTAAACAGTGGATGTGAGAGGGTTGGATGAGTTTACCAGGGAGGTGGAGGGTGTGTTTTCCAGGGAGTGGAAGTTAGTGTGGGTAACCCCTCCTGGGAGAGAACATCTACTTCAAATGGATAAAAATCAGCCTCCATTAACAAATACAACTCTTGACAGCATCTCACCTGCACTCGTGGTTCTCCTCTCAGTAACCCAGCAGTTGAGTCCAGGTATTGATGTCACAGATGAAGGGCAAGCAGATGGGGACCTTCTCATAGTTGAACCTGATGGAAGAGCTAAACAGGATCTGAGGGATCTCATTCTGCACATTCAATCTGTCCAGGTTATCTTCTTCCAGTGGAAGGTTACGGTCAGTTCTCCTCAGTACAACAGTGAGATCTGGTGGCCTTCTAAACAAAATAGAAGCAGTGCAGACATAAGCAAACATGAAGGCTTTGTGTTATGAAGGTTGGTACCTCCTCCCCCTGAGCAGGGTTGGGTGGTGCTCTGCAAATTGCAGAGGCAGGTTAGATAGCTATAAATATCCCCAAAATCCACCCTCGGTTCTAGGCAAAGCTAATTTTCAGGGGAGAGAGGTGCAGAGGCAGAACATGAACACAACCCAGTTATAAATAGCCCAGTTATTAATGAACAGATGGAGTGGGCTGGATCTTCAGGATCACTGTGCCCTGGGCTGGCTGCTCTGGACCACTCTGCCCCCAGCCAGCTGCTCCAAGTTGTGATGCCACAGGTCATTTGTCACTGAGCAGTCTTGGCTCTCGGACCTGCCCAATCTTGGAGGGGGCTCACAGAGGGATGGAGTCTACCCCTGAGCACTGCATGGGGTTGATTTATCCAGAAACTGCTGTTCTAAAATCAGACTCCCTATGAAGTAAAGGTGTTTACTATATGAAAGCAAAGGTAATTTTGGGATTAGAATAAGCTGGAATGGAATACACCTCTTTTTTACAAGGTACCACAGCATGTGTAGAAATGCTTGGGGCCATCAGAACAGCATCAGGGCTGCTCAGACCATCCTTCAAAACATTCCCCTTCTGCATCTCCTGGTTATGGAGATTTCTGCACATTTCTGTTGCAACACTACCTCTTATCAAAAACGGGCCTGTTTTCCCCAAGGGAGACAATTCCTGTTTTCAGGGCTCTCTTTCTAGCTTGGTCATATATATGTTGCACTTGACCTGAAGGCCATCCATACTCTACACCCACAAGGAGCGATGTTACAAACTCGTTGTGCCTGGGCTATCCTCTTTCCCCCCAAGTACTCACAACTCCTCTGCAGAGCAATGGGGCACAGATAAAATCCATAACTTTCTGATCACTGTGCCTCTGGAGGTAAGTTTCTCCTCCCTCTGGATGCTCACGTGCCACAGGGACTCCCCAGCCTTGGCATATCTCCCCTCTGTGGTCCTCTTGCCAGTCTTTGGAAATGACTCATAAGGTGGTCAGACACCATGGGCTGGGTACAGAATCATAGAATCATAGAATCATTATGGTTGGAAGGGACCTCCAGGGTCATCAAGTCCAACCTTTATCCCATCATATTCCTAACCATTAGACCATTAGACCATGGCCTCAAGTGCCTCATCAACCCGTTTTTTGAACACCCCCAGGAACGGTTGGACTTGATGACCCTGGAAGTCCGTTCCAACCATATGATTCTATGATTCTATGATAAGCCCAGGTCCATTTCACTTACCAATACATGGATATCTGGTAGGGCTTCCAGCAGTTATGTCGTACTGGGCATTTATGCAGATAGAATCTTCAAAAGAAAAACCTTCATTGACAAAAGAAGCTAAGCAACGGAGGGTAAGGAGCTTCATCTCTATCCCAGTCTTCAACCAGCACTCACTGACCAGCACTGTTCGGAGCAGTGAGGATCAGAACACCTTCCATGTTCCAAAGGCACCACAGGTCTCTCCAGGGACAACCAGGATGTGACAGTTGTTCCATTGACAAGAAAGTTGGACGCTGTCTTTCCTAAAGTATTGAGGGAAATCTCAGTAACTTCCAAGAGGTTTCGGATTTGCTTTAGCTATGATAAGAGTAGGGCAGTAGCAAAATTACCTTCTGTAGCCTGGATTGACTTCCACAGGGTATTTCCATAGCTGACTTCATGAGTTGCGTGCTGTAGCCCTTTTTGGATCTTGAACTATGTCCTCATCTCCGAAGACCTTAGATGCTGGTCTTGTATCAGCTTTTGTCTTTGGCTCTGAGGAGTGCTCAAGCCTATCAAATTCTGAATTAATTTTCTCTTCTTCATTTAGACTGTGTCTAGGGTCTAGAGCATGAGACTTAAGAGAAGCGGTTAAGGGAATTGGGTTTGTTCAGTCTGGAGACGAGGAGGCTGAGGGGAGAACTTCTCACTCTCTACATCCCTCTGAAAGGAGGTTGGAGCAAGGGGGCGTTGGTCTCTTCTCCCAAGTAAAAAGTGACAGCACAAGAGGAAATGGCCACAAGTTCTGCCAGGGGAGGTTTAGATTGGATATTCATAACAAATTCTTCCCTGAAAGGGCTCTCAGGTCCTGGCCCAGGCTGCCCAGGGCAGGGGTGGAGTCCACATCCCTGGAAGTATCTCAAAGCCATGTAGATGTGATGCTGAGGGCCATGATTTAGTGGTGGACTTGGCAGTGCTGGATTAACGGTTGGACTTGATCTTCAAGGTCTTTTCCAACCAAAACAATTCTATGATTCTCAGAAGAAAGAGGCAGCTCTGAGGGAGGGTAAATTTCAAACAGTGTCAAAACAAGAGTAGAGTCTTCAAGATGTTAAGACAGCGACTCCCTTCTTCCCAGTGGCCAAATCCATCCCTGTCATGGGTTTGGCCAATAACCAGGTGACAGATGCTCTGTGTTATCCCCCACCACCATCCCAGGGGAAGGTGACAGGGGAATAATGGAGAGGGACTCTGAGGTTGGAAAAAAAAAGCTAGAATAGTTTTAATGAAACAGAAAATAATAATAATAATAATAATAATAATAATAATAATTTCGACACAAAGACATAAAAATATTCATATATATAAATGAATAGGTAAATATGGAGCCCATGCTTCCCAGATGGTAACTGTGTCCAGGTGCTGGGGAAGGGACACATCTGTGTGCACAATGTTCTTCTCCAGAGAGCAAACAGGACTCAGGAACACCATCAGCACAGGGAGGGTTGGCAAGAGGTGACCCCTCCCCACAGGTACAGCTGCCCTCCCCACCCCATGGCCATTGCCCCAGTGTGGGCAGCAGCAGCCAGGGAGGTCCCAGGTGGTCTCAGGGTAACACAGAAAGTTTTTATCCTGGTGCTCTCAAACCAGGACAACCCCCTCATATATCTTTGTACCTTCAGCAGCAACTGCAAGGGATCAAGGCCAAAAGTCCACCCTATGGTAGCTCTATAATTAATCCTGTAGCAGAATAACATTGTGGCATGGGTCAATTTTAGCATCAATGGACCCACCTATGCTGATTTCTGAACCAACACATTATTTCCATCAGGACACGACTTACAAAACAACTCAGCCACGTTCAGACTCGAGCTCAGCTATATTAAGGACAGAATGGTGCCTTCTCCAAACACTTTCCATCTTGTTTCAAAACAACAACCATAGTGTGGAGTAGGAGGGGAGTGAGGGGAAAGGACAGAAAAGATTTGAGCAACATTCCTCTGGTACAGACTGTGTTTGGATAAAGCAGGCAAGACTTCAGCAGTGGATTTACAGCCCCCAAGACTGACTGACCCATGCATATTTTCAGTCACTCCAAACTTTGGATCTTCAGTCACTCCCAATTTATTCTATCACTCCAAACTTGGTCTGCTGGGTAATTACAGGAGATGTTCATGGAGATGTTTTGGGCCTTTCTGAGCCTAAAAACTGAACTGGTGAAGAGGAAACATCAGATCAAGATAGGGAGAGGAGTGCTATGGAGAGCTATCCAAAAGGAAGTGCTGTGCATTTGTGTCTCTGGGTCCCCACCATCTGGGCCTCAAAAATGGCTTCATGTGCTCTGCTGCCCAGAACTGACACACCAAGATGGACTCCTACCAGCTGTCCCTGAAGAAAGCACATCTGCAAGAGGACACACCAGTGACACACGTTCCTCAAACTCAATGATTAAGACAGCCTCCAAAATAGGAAACACAGGATACCAGGGAGAAGAGCTCAGCACCTCCCTCTTAATGTCCCCTCCTCAGGAAGCTGCAGAGAGCATTGAGGTCACCCCTTGGCCTCCTTTTCTCCAGACTGGACAGGCCCAAAGTCCTCAGCTGTTCCTCGCAGAGCATTCCAGCCCTTACACCAGCTTTCTTGCCCTCTTCTGGATGCACTCAAGGACTTTCACATCCTTCTTAAATGGTGGGACCCAGAACTGCACACACTACTCAAGGTGAGGTGAATACAGCCATGGTCTAATGGTCTAATGGTTAGGAATATGATGGGATAAAGGTTGGACTGGATGACCCTGGAGGTCCCTTCCAACCATAATGATTCTATGATTATATGATTCTATGACAGGCTCAAGCCCACACCTCCCACAGCTCTGGGAAGTATTGCAAGCAGTAAGTTGTATAGGTGGGACAACCCATCTCCATCTCTCCTACTGACCCTGTTTGTCCTAGGTTACTCCATAGCAGATATACAACCCATAGGATCCCAAAGCCATATATGATAACCCCTGCATCCCCTATATCCTTTGGCTGTACCCTTTAGTCTCCACTCCAAGAATTCCATCAATGAAATTAAAACTTATTTTGCCTCTTTCTCTCTGACCTGCTATTTTGACTGTACACACTCTGGGGCAGATCCTACCTGACATTACACTTGCACAGCACCTTCCATCGTGAGCTCTGGTCTTGGTGGGAGCTCCACAAGCTATTGAAGTACAAATAATTAATCACGGGAATAATTATGTTACAGTGTGGCAAATCTGAATTCCACTCCTCTGTACTGTCACGCACAATAACACAGCTTTAAAAGCCCTGGTGTTTAATTATCAAGCTGCAGCCTTTTATAATATTTGAGACTTTTTTAAGATCTACCCCAGTATATACTTAGAGCCACAGAACACATCGCTGACAACATTTTTCTTTCCTTTTCTTGTAATTTATTGTAGCGCAGGAAATGAAATTGATTTCTTTTTGTATTTATACACTTTTTGGAACTGTCAAAAAGAAGTATCACATTACAATTTTTACTTTTTCTTACTCAAATTGTCTCAGGAAATAGGCACTATAAGTGAAATTACATATTGCTATGAAAGTGGAATTGTGCGAGAATTACTGATCTTAAAAATTCACCATTCTCAAAGACATCAAATTAAAGGGTTATGATAGTTAAGATGAGCCCAACCATGTCTCCAGAAGTCAAAGCTCTCATAACACGAGAAAATTCATTAACCCAAGAAAATAAATCTCTGTAGGCATTAGCTATGCAAAGCAGTTAGCAGGTGCAACCACCTCCGAATTTATCCTTTTAACAGCATCTGAAGCCAAACTTTTAAAAGTTTCTTTTCTCTCCAGATGACAAGATTGCAAGAAAACCCAGTGAGCTGCACAGGGCAAGAAGCTGCATTTGCCAAGGGGCACAATTTCTGCCTCTCCTTTGGCTCTTCATGGGGGTGAATGGGAAACTGCTGAGATTACAGAAAGCCACCCCACCAGGTTCCCAAATCTTTATGCACTGATGCTATGGGTGTACTGGAACACTGATGAGAGTTGCAGAAAGCCACCCCACCAGGTTCCCAAATCTTTATGCACTGATGCTATGGGTGTACTGGAACACCGATGAGGGTTGTCGGTCCTTTTTCTAACTCTAAACCAAAGTGGAGGTGGTGGAGTAAGCACAGGCTATTCTTTGATCCCAATAGGGCAGGAAAGCCCTGTTCCCCCAAGGCCACAGTATCCTCCCGGGTTCTTACTGAGGTACTGCTGATGATAATCTTCGGCGTAATAAAACTTCGGAGCCTCCCGGATCTCAGTTGTGATGGTACCAAAACCACCCTCTGTCAATACCTGTCAAGAAACACAATGGAAAGCCATTAGTGGTTTGCTGGTTTCTCTGCTGATGAATGTCATTAGGTTTTCTCTGAGCAGGAGCCACAGACATCTCTCAGTACTTAGACCACATTTGTGGCACATCCCTGAAAGCCCTTAATCCTTGCTCTCACATTATTTTGCTAGGAGACATCATGGGCACCAAAGTAGACATTGGTGAGAAGAGGTAGTGCACCCTCCTGTTTTAACATCTCATTTGTTTAATTTGTTATGGCCACACATTCATTCTCCCCTCTTCATTAACCACACCAGGCATGGGTTTGGTGCCATCAATGAAAGTGAAAAACAAATGTGAAAGGCAGCAGAGAACGCTTGGATCAAATTTGTCCAAGGGCTTTGAAATGTGCTGCCCACCCCGAATTTTCTTAATGCAAGAAGCATTTCTGGGTGAAATTTTAGCCCCACTGATGTCACTGAGCAATAAGAGCATTTGGGCTCTTTTCAGAGATTGGCTGCAAACCTGTTCTTCAAAAAGAACAGTTCCATCATGACCAGAAAGGTATTTCTAAAGCAAATTATTGTTCATTTCTGAAAGATTCACCAATACATGGAGCAGGAGCAATAATCTCTTTGCAAGAAAAGAAGAAGGAATGTGGGTGGGGATTTTAAATCAGACTTTAATTTCTTTCTGATATCCCCTAACTGAATTTGAAACTCCTTAAAGGTTTCTGACAGAGAAAATTTCTTTTTAACATGATTCATAGTGACATTTTTCCTACTGAATTTTCCTTTTCCAAGGAAACGGGTAAGCACCAGCATTTTGGGGTCAATTCCTGCCCCAGTGAGGACATAACTTGTGGTCAGTGAAGTCCATGATAACCTAATAAACACTTCAATTCCTAATAAGCATTTTAATTGGTGTCAGACTACTCTTAGAAAGTATACTTGTAAAGTACCGGATGCAGGCAGACGTGCGTTGCTATGAGCCAGACTTGATAGTAAGATCAACTGTAAGAACGAAGGGTCAGCATTTAAGATTACCAGATAAATATGTGTTCTCTCATCATACTAATAAATAAGCCCAATAAAAGGAAATCATCACACAGAATCATAAAAACAGAGCTTGTAGACCTGTTATAAGTCATCAAGGCCAAATTCACCATGAGATCCACCTTTCTCCCAGCCAACATTTAACTGTTTCTGAAAGACCTTCAGAGATGGAATTCCTCCAGTTTCCTCAAGGAGGCCATTCTAATAGTTACCATCCAGTTAGAGAGTTTCTCCTAATGCCTAGCCCATTTAAGACCACTACTTTCACTTAAACCCACTATTGTGGTTGTACTCATCATGGATGGGGAAAGAAAATAATTCCCTTTCTCCTCACAATAGTCTTCTACTTACTTGGTGGCTGGGTAGAGAGAAAGATGACATATAGTGGAAATAATGCTTCTTCACAGCTTTAGGTGATACTTACAGAACGGGTGATTATTTGGGACCAAAAAGTCTTCAAATTTATCGTAGAATCACAGAATCATGAAATCATTGAGGTTGGAATAGACCTTCAAGATCATCCAGTCCAAGCACCTACCTACATCCCCACTAAATATACAACAGCATTTCCTAGACCCTGCCTCAGCACAGCCAAATACTGACCACAGTCTGCTATCAATTGATGGACTTTGTAGAGCATTAGTCTGATTAATTCTGGTAATTTCACTGTCTGGAGCAAAACTCTATTCGGTTATAAATCAGGAATGAAGTAATGACATTGACACAAAATCTGTGACTGATCTGTTTGGAGAGCCCCTGGGTTCCCAGCCCTACATTAGGGCCATGAAGATGATCAGGGGGCTGGAACATCTCTCCTATGAAGACAGGCTGAGAGAATTGGGGTTGTTCAACATGGAGAAGAGAAGGCTTCAGGAAAGCCTCATAGCAGCCTTCCAAACCCTGAAGGAGTCCTACAGGAAAGCTGGGGAGGGACTTTTTGTGAGAGGATGTAGTGATAGCACAAGGGGGAATGGCTTCAAACGGAAAGAGGGAAGATTCAGATTGGATATTAGGAAGAAATTCTTTCCTGTGAGGGTGGTGAGGCACAGGGTGCCCAGAGAAGGATGTTGTTGTGGCTGCCACCTCCCTGGAAGAGTTCAAGGCCAGGTTGGATGGGGCTTTGAGCAACCTGGTGTGGTGGGAGGTGTCCCTGCCCATGGCAGAGGGGTTGAAACTAGATGATCCCTAAGGTCCCTTCCAACCCAAACCATTCTATGATTTTGTGATTTTGTGTGATCTAAATTTTCAGAGCAGATTAAGAAGATGTCAACGAGTTAATTCATTGTATTTGAACATGGTGGGGTAACAAGGACAATTTCAAAGGAATCTGCCCATTGTAAAATCACCAAAAAGCGTTCTTCATCTTTGGGACAGGCTTTGTTCCAAGGCAATCAGATTATTTACCCATCAGATGTGTGAGCAAAGAAGATAGAAATAATGAAGGAATGTATCACAACACGTCGACAACAACTAAGACAAAGTGGTGTCAACACAACTGCCTTCAGAAAGCAGTATTTCACTTACTTTCTAACCTTCCCAGCAAAGAAAAGCACTTTTAAAATTATCTTCACTCCAGAAAGATGGCACAAACTCTATCATGATGGGTATTAGTCATTTACTCGCTGCTGTAAATGCATGCAAAATTGGCTTCCCCCAGCCCCCACCCCTTAACTGAGTCATGAGGATGCTGCTGGAGGGATTGATATTTTTCTACTGTGCAAAACAGGACTCGTTACAGATTTCTACCTGGGACTTTTCCATCATTGGCCTAATTTTGTCAGTTAGAAAATCCATTCTGTTCAATAACATACCACAAGAGGGCATAAACATCATTTATCCCTTTCAGAATCGCTATCAGTCTATTAAAACACTGCACGCTGAATAAAGCAGAAGCCCAAGACAACTCATTATATTGCACTTTGGTCATTAGCAAAAGATACCAGCACTGTTGTCGGAAGCAGCAGGAACCCCAGGCTCCAACACTCTGCCAAACACTACCTTGAATGTTTTGATTTGAAACGGGGAAATATTTTCCTCGCACTGACTGTGTCAATGCAAAGATAAAAACATCACCGGGAAGGATGATGAAGTTCATGATGTGCTAGCTCTGGCAGGTGTAAATCAGCCCACTCGTGATTGATTTCCTGCTGCTGAGGCAGATATAATTTGATGACAATCCTTTTCTAGCAGACTTTTTAGTCCTCGCTGGCTGAAAACTCCCGGACCATCTGACTTTTACCACGCTGCAGCCAAAAGGGCTACTGCAGCCTTCGCATGCAGAAATGGGAAGGAGCAAATTAGGGACAGTGCAATTAACCCTTGGGAGCTTTTACTCAGTTCAGGACAGTTTTAAGGTACTACTGGATCTTTTTCTCCCTAATATTCCACTGCAATTCAAAGAGAATTAATTCATTAATTCATTCAAAGGATTTCTGTGGCTTTTCTCATGGGAGAGATCATAGTAAAAGATTAGATTGATCCTTTAACAGCCCTAAAAAAACCTGGTGGGTTGGCAAGAAGCCAAACTAGAGCCCAAATCTTAGAATCATAGAATCATTGTGGTTGGAAGGGACCTCCAGGGTCACCAAGTCCAACCTTTATCCCATCAGATTCCTAACCATTAGACCATCAGACCATGGCCTCAAGTGCCTCATCAACCCGTTATTTGAACACCCCCAGGGACGGTGACTCCACCACCTCCCTGGGCAGCCCATTCCAGTGCCCAACCACCCTCTCAGGAAAGAACTTCTTCCTGATATCCAACCTGAACTTCCCCTGATGGAACTTGAGGCCATTTCCTCTTGTCCTGTCATCAGCAATTGGGGAGAAGAGACCAACACCAGCCTCACTACAACCTCCCTTTAGGTAGTTGTAGAGGGCAATAAGGTCTCCTCTCAGTCTCCTCTTCTCCAGGCTCAATAGCCCCAGTTCCCTCAGCCGGTCTCCATAAGGTTTGTTTTCCAGACCTCTCACCAGCCTCGTTGCCCTTCTCTGGGCTTGCTCCAGCACCTCAATGTCCTTCAAGGCCAGGTTGGACAGTTTTGAGTAACCTGGTGTGGTGGGAGGTGTCCCTGCCCATGGCAGGGGGTGGCACTGGATAAGCTTTAAGGTGCCTTCCAACCCAAACCAGTCTGGGATTCTATGATTCTATGTTGGAGCCAGCACTGGGAACCTCAGCACTACTACTTCTTTAAACAATCTGTCCCCCCAGCGTGTTGAAGATTTTGTTTAATGAGTTTCCTAATTTATTATAGCCTGTGAAAGTTTTTTTTCCTATTGTTTGCTTTATACTCATTGCCTGACCATGTCATTAATTCCACTGCTGCAAAAAATCATTTCTTATTCACTCTCTCCCTCGCAGTCTTGATTTTACACCTCTGCCTCAACCCTGCTCATTCACTTCTTCAGCAAGCTTCAGAGGCTTAGACTCCCCACTTGTTCACTCAGGTCAACTTCTCGCCCTTTCCTGCATCTTTTCTAGTTCTATTTTCCTGCTGCGTTGAGATGAGGTGACTGGAATTGCACTCTATTCAAGATCACCGCGGATTTATTCAGTGATGCACTTACATTTTCTCTTTTATTCCCCAGCTCTGTCCCCGCAATTCTCAGCGTTCCACTTGCCTTCCTGACCTCTGGTGAGCACTGAGCAGACGTTTTCAAAGAACCATCTGCAATGACGCCAGGACCTCTTTCGCGGGCTGATTTAAACCCTGTCCTTGCGTCTGCACTTGACTATTATTGACATGGAATTTCAGCAGCTATTTCACTGCCCAGGCTTTTGATATTGCCAGATTCTTCTGCAACTTTTTGTAGTCATGTCTACTTTTGCTTACCTGGAATAAGTCTATACCATCAGCAGATATTGGCACATCGCTATTGTCCGTCTCCCTTTTCTCCCTTTTTCAGCTCTTTTATGAGCATGTAAGTCCCCAAGACAGGCAACCAGTAATCTCCCTTCATTGCAAAAGCTTTCCAGTTATTTGTATCTTTTATTTCCTATCTATAACCAGTTATCCATTCAAAAGAGAAGCTTTCCTCTTTTTCAACAGTGCCTGACTCCCTTTTATGCACCCGCGCTCTTAAAAAAACCAACTATATTATGTGTGCAAGACACGAGTTTCCTCTGCTAAACTCACATCAAATCTTCTCTGAAACTCTGTATTCTATGTCTATTTAACTCCTGATAACTCAAGCAATCTGCAGCATAAGACATCAGACTTAACTCATGTATAATTCTGCTGGATTGCCTTGGAGATACCTTTAGCACCCACTTTTCCTTTCTTCAGTAGCAGGGCCAATTTAAATCCCAACTTACCCATGATGCTAGTGTGTATACAACCCTCAATTTAAGTTCTTTCCATACCTGAAGCTGACCACCACCCAGCTGCACTGACCTGCCACTGCTCATTTCAATGAGTTGCTCTTTTGCTGTAGCTCGAACTTGACACAACTCCAAATCATAACCATGGGGGAAACCCCTCAATTCCTCAGCTGGGAATGCAGACATGAGTAATTACGTAGTTTTCTGCTAGTATTGTCCATGTCAAGTTTGGGGGTGTTCAAAAAACAGGTTGATGAGGCACTTGAGGCCATGGTCTAATGGTCCAATGGTCAGGAATATGATGGGATAAAGGTTGGACTTGATGACCCTGGAGGTCCCTTCCAACCAGAATGATTCTATGATTCTATGCTTCTATTCTATGTCCTAGACAGACAGACAGACAGTACACAAACGCATCTCCAGTTCATTAGGAAGAAGTTCTTTACTGGGAGGGTGGTTGGGCACTGGAATGGGCTGCCCAGGGAGGTGGTGGAGTCGCCGTCCCTGGGGGTGTTCAAAAAAGGGGTTGATGAGGCACTTGAGGCCATGGTCTAATGGTCTAATGGTTAGGAATATGATGGGATAAAGGTTGGACTTGATGACCCTGGAGGTCCCTTCCAACCATAATGATTCTATGATTCCAAGATTCTATGATTCTATGATAAGTCCTCCATGGACAGCTCAAGCCCAGAACTGATTCCTAAAATGCTCAGCTATCCTAAGGAAAATATATTAATGAATTATTGTGGATGAAGATTTGCATCTATATCTGGACTTGAGCAGCACATACTGGCAAGAAACACTTTTCCTCCTGGTGGCACCAAGACCAGAGGTGTGCACTGAGGCACTGTCTAGAGAAGCCTGCTTGCACTATGGATATTGGCCCATCAGATAGCCAGTGCTATACACGTGAACACCACATGCAACTGGCACAAACCCCACTGTTGGTAAAGACGTGATTTTGGAAGCATAGACTTGGAACCACAATGAGTTGCAGCAAATCAGACTCTTTTTTCCATTTGCACCAAACCAGTTGGTTATCCAACTGTCTGCCACTTAACCCAGTGCTACCAGTCCCACCTCTGCTGGAGTGAAGGGATCCCATGGCATGCAGATGCAGTTCAAAAGATTTCAAGGGATTTCCTAGTCATTTAGAGATTTCTCTTACTGATTTCGTGTATCATCTTACTGATGTTCTTTCTTTTTAACTTGAAGGCCATGAACTGGGTCACTGGGACACAGCAGAGTCTGCATGTTAGCAAAATGGGTTTGTTCCACTGGCAGCAATTCACAGAATCATGGAATCATTTGGGTTGGAAAAGACCTTCAAGATCACCGAGTCCAACCGTTAACCCAGCACTGCCAAGGCCACCACTAAACCATGTCCCTCAGCACCACACCTACACGTTATTCAGTTCAGTTCACCACATTTACAAATAATTCAGATCAGTAACGTGAGGTGCTATGAAATGCTGTCCTCAACAGGGGAAATTGTATGGTAGACTGCCAAGGCATAAACCAAACCGGGATAACCACAGAAGGTTCTTCTTCACTTACTCCCAAGNCTGGATGCGATCCTGTGTGATGGACTCTAGGTGACCCTGCACTGGCAGGGGGGGTGGACTAGATGATCTTTCGAGGTCCCTTCCAACCCCTTAGATTCTGTGATTCTGTGATTCTGCGATACTCCCAAGCAACTGTATTTAGCACACGATACTTCTGCACTTTTGATTTGCTACTGCCCTCTGAACTGACAGTAATTGCTGCTTCAGCTTTTTGTAGCCAGCTGATTATATTTAGCCAAAGTATGTCAAAATATTTAATCCTTTGACATTACCGCATGGCAACAACATATTCAAGGTGTTTGGCTCCTTGTTTATATTCAGATGGAAGTAGCTAATACTTGTAAAGCGCCTTAAGAATTTGGAATGAACTGTGCCAGAAAAGGACGATTGCCTTGTACCTCCAGGTACTTGAAGGAACAGACTGGAAGCCACTGACACACTGCTATGTTGTGCTGAAAAAGCATGATTTAGAGAAGGGTTTGAATTCACTTATAAATTTGACCAAAAAAAAGCTTTAAAATTGGTTTTGTTAAATGAAACCATTTAATTTTCTGAGCGGGGGATTATTAATTTGTTTCCAGCATTTTGTGGCTTTTAATAAAAATAGCATCATCCTCTGTTTGATTCAATGCACACTTTAAAAGCCAGCTCACAGCCTGTGCTTTGGCCTCTGCAATATCCAGTTTGTCTCGTGTCTTCCTGCAAGTTGCAGGAAGCTTCTGTATTTCTGATGGCCCCTCTAGAATCACTGATGTTGAAAACACGGCGGAGTACCTTGACACCTGTGACAGCTTCTGTGCCATCATTCATCCTTGATGGAAAACCATGAGGCAGGGAATGTCACAACGCTGAGTGTTCCAGAGGGGAGCGCCCATTCAAAATCTTGAGGGCTACCCCTTTATTATTATTATATATATAAATATAATAAAATATATATAAATAAATATAAATATATATTATATAGAAATATAAAGAGAAATATATATTTGTNTATTGGCTACTCAAAATTTAATACCATCAGCAGCAATACTGAAATTCAGCTCTGGTTCCAAAAGCACTCAGAGTTGAAGGAGCTGCACTATTTCTGGAGAAGGCCTATAGGAATTAGTTGCACAGACTCGTTCTTCTGCAGGATGGGAGTACTTGTACCTCTCAGATACACGATTCCCGTGATATTTTAAACTGGAAAATGAATTAACTGACTTTGCCAAGTTTGCAGATTAGTTGCTGGCAGGCTTGGGAGCAGAAATTCAGCAATACACGCTCGCTTGTATTTAGGACCAGCCATGCCCTGCTTTGGTCCAGAGGAACTACCATAATGAGTAGTGTGAAGCCTCAATAATGCACAATTAAGAATGTTTTATTTTCTCCTTCCTTTTCTAAGTGTCATGTGGATAAACCTCTCCTTTTCTGCCAGACAGCCTGCTCTGCAGTACAACAGTTCAGTGATACATTATTTTAAATGGTTTCCTCTGTGCTGTCTTCAGTTGGCTGGAGCACCTCACTGGTAAACCCCCAACTGTTACTCTAGTGAATATTAAAATCCAGTTTGCTGGGCTGGGCCCAGTCTTCTCCATGTCACTTACTGATGTTGGCTTTTCCAAACTAATTGATGCCAGTGACCTCTACAAAGCCTTGGGGAATGGGCTGGAATAATATATGGCTGATAAAATCCACATTGGCATCCATGTAGGTGACCTCCTTTTGGGAATCACGTGTTAATCCACAGTGAGCCAGATGAGAAGAAGGATCCAGCCAAGGAAAATGTGGGAGCAGTGGCTGGCAAGTGCTGGAGTCCAACCCCACCTATCACATTGGACAGCGGCATGGACTGGGACCAGATAGCCACATTCTCCTGTTTCCAGTTACCCCTCTGTATAGTGGATTCGACGATATTGATATATTTGATAGATGCTGCAAGAATTGATTAGCTAATGTTTTGCACAGGGCTTTGGAGTGCTACATAATTAGCTAATGCTTGCATAGGGGTTTGGAGAGCTATATAATTTCTAAGTATTATTAATATCCTTGCAGGGAAGCTATCTAGTCTCCAAACTCACTTTTGCAGCCTGCCTCTCACAAATCGGGTGAGATGGAAACTGGGAATGATCAAATTACGGTGGTATAAATTCTGCATCCTTCATAGTGTGGATCTAAGGGCAGAAATGGTGAAATCCATTGACTAAACAAGCTGCTATGTGACTGCATTGCAAATCTGAAGACATAAACGTCCTACAGGGACTACATAACCTGGTCAAAGAGGAGAAATGCTGTTACATGAGCCTGCTGGAATTGTTCATGCGAGTGTATTCTTCCAGTGCAGCACAGGGGAAATGCAGATAAGAAGGAAACACAATAGAAACTTCAAAGGTGGTGGTGCAAAGTCTAAGCTGAAGAATCTTGATTCTCATCTATAAAACTGGAGAACTGACTTTGTCAGAGCTTTCTGCCTATTGACAAAACCCCCACACACAACAGAGCACATCATCTGAATGGAGTAAACTGAACCTAGCTAGAGCCTTAGGGGAAAGCTGCACGTATATATATAGTGTCTCTTCTGTTGGTTTGGAGATCTGCTTTCTCTGAAATGCTTTTCTCTTAAATACTTAGCTTGAAGGAGGCTCTTTGGTCACTTATTCCTGCCAGAGGGGAAAGAAGTGCTGGGCTTGGATATAAATCAGACCTGCCAAGGTAAATCACAGTTGGCCAATAGCCTGGCTATTAACATATCTGAGGCCTCAAGTGGTTATGCTCAGAGGGTCTAGGAAGGATCAGGAGTGCAGTTCAGTCTGATATTTCCTACTATTTTACATCTGAGTGTACATCCTCATTGCCCACAACCATCAGCTACGCCAGATGAAATGGCAGATTTAGACAGACAGACGTCTTTGCACCTTTTAGCAATGGGGACAAGATGAACATTGAATTTGTCCTAAATCGTATTAAATGGAACTGACAGTGACATAAAATCTGCAATTCTATTTTTGCCTGCTGGATACTGATCCTGTGAACATACATAGAAAGAAACCCGAATCCTGCTCTCCATCATATCAATCTAATACTGGATTCAAAGCTTTTGCTCCAGATACTGACTGGTATAACAGGATCAACTTGACCCACAGTCTTTACAAGCTTGACCTTCAGAATAGAGCTTCCTGAACACCCATCCTGCCTTCTCTTGAGGGAAGAAAGATGAAAGTGAAGAATGGCACCAGGGGGCATTTAGGAGGTATAGGAAGATAACATTAGCAAAGATAAAAGACATCTCACTCAACCAGCATCTGGGAACTAATTAGGTGTTGAAGGAGCCATTGAGAGAGATGGAAATTCTGTTTGTCTGGCTAATTTTAACGCAGCCAAACAGCCTTTTACTGTACATCCTGCATGGATAATTTATGATGGCTAAGAAAAGATATGCCCTGTTCTGACTTTCAGTGATCTAAAGCTGAAATCTATGCCGCGGTTCGAGACAGCAGACTGTTCTTCACTAATCATTCATCCATTACTCTCACGTTCCTGAGATGAAAAATGGCCACATCCAAACTGAGGTGGAGCCACCGATAGCAACCCACGTACGGAGCAATGAAGCTTAGTGCAGAATCTTCCAAGTCATTGGAACAACACCATGTACCAGTACAGGCTGGGGGCTGACCTGCTGGAGAGCAGGGTAGGGGAAAGGCACCTGGGGGTCCTGGTGGACAGGAGGATGACCATGAGCCAGCAATGTGCCCTTGTGGCCAAGAAGGCCAATGGCATCCTGGGGTGCATTAGAAAGGGGGTGGTCAGTAGGTCGAGAGAGGTTCTCCTCCCCCTCTCTTCTGCCCTAGTGAGGCCACACCTGGAGTATTGTGTCCAGTTCTGGGCCCCACAGTTCAAGAAGGACAGGGAACTGCTTGAGAGAGTCCAGCACAGAGCCACAAAGATGATGAAGGCAGTGGAACATCTCCCTTATGAGGAAAGGCTGAGGGAGCTGGGGCTCTTTAGCTTGGAGAAAAGGAGACTGAGGGGTGACCTCATCCATGGTTACAAATATGTAAAGGGTGAGGGTCAGGACGATGGAGCCAAGCTTTTTACAGTGATGACCAATGATAGGACAAGGGGCAATGGATGCAAACTGGAGCACAGGAGGTTCCATGTGAATCTCAGGAAGAACTTCTTTCCTGTGAGAGTGCCAGAGCACTGGAACAGGCTGCCCAGAGAGGTTGTGGAGTCTCCTTGGCTGGAGACATTCAAACCCCGCCTGGATGTGTTCCTGTGTGATGGACTCTGGGTGGCCCTGCTCTGGCAGGGGGGTTGGACTGGATGAGCTTTCGAGGTCCCTTCCAACCCCTAGGATTCTGTGATTCTGTGATTGCAGACCAGAACTGGTATCTCCACATGCTCATGAACAACTCTGAGGAGCTAACTCGGGTCCAAAAGCAGCGTAATGGTAAGATCAAGCCAATCCATGCTGCCTGTGAGCAGGAGAAAACACTCCACATAAAAATACTGTATTGACAAGACTTTACCACTCCCATTAGCTCAGGTATCTCTGAACCACACTTCATTGCACAGTACAGATGAGTCTGAGTGGTGCAAGGTACTCTCTTGTGTATGTATCCTTTACAATAAATGGAACTCACTCCAATTATTTTTAATTCAGGGGAGCTGCAGTGTAGAAGTAAAAATACTCATTCCACATATTTAACATAGAGGGCTCAGTTCAGCTCTGTTGGTACTTTGCCATCACTGTATTTTTCTCACTGGACTCAGCACTGGATTTATATCAAGTATTTCTTCCACAATATATAAGCCTGACAGTTTCTCAGGAAAACATATGAATTTTTCAGAGGAATAAACAATTTATCTTTCTCCTTTTATCTTCCTAAACTCATCCTGAAAAATCCAGAAATTACTTCTGCTGTGATTGGAGAGAACAACTTTCAGACAAGAGACCAAGCACAGATATTTTCTTCTGAAATCATATAAGATGGTATACTGGAGTACCTGAAAGAAGATGCTTATAAAGGAAATTGTTGGGCAACCTGTCATCTCTGCCACTTATCTTGCCTCTAATAACAAGATCTGGTTTTCTGTTCAGCCTCTCATGACCATTAATGTGTAATGCTAAATCACCTCATCCCAAAAAGGCTGGGAGATGATCTGCATTGAGGTGTCCACCCTCTTTAGAAGATAGAGTTGGTTGTGGTGAAAGCCCTGACACTTTCTAGAGCTGCAGGACTATCACCCAGCTCACCTCCAACTGTCCTGGTGACTTTCAGCACAACAAGCACTCCCAATCTCCCTTTCTACTTATGTTTCTCATTCTTTAGGTTTGCACTAACACTACTCATCCTTTTTTACTCCAGCTCTGCAGGGCACACACAGCTTCTTACAATGTCTATATGTGCACCGCTTGGTACAATGAGGAGCCTGAGCAAAGTTGCAGACTCCAGTTGCCACAGTTAACACAGATATGAAAAAAGTTATCATACATTGTGCCTTGCACCTCCAGGTCAGCTGAGACAGCAAGGGAAGCTCTGGCCATACTGACTTCAAGGAGATCTTGTTGATGCTGTTCATTCAACCAAGCTTTCACTAAGCCACAGGAGGATATTCTAGAGAGGAGAACCTCTCACCTTAAATGTCTACCACTAGAATCACCTATTACAGAATCACAGAATCCCAGAATCCTAGGGGTTGGAAGGGATCTCAAAAGATCATCCAGTCCAACCCCCCTGCCAGAGCAGGGTCACCTAGAGTCCATCACACAGGAACGCATCCAGGCGGGGTTTGAATGTCTCCAGCCAAGGAGACTCCACAGCCTCTCTGGGCAGCCTGTTCCAGTGCTCTGGCACTCTCACAGGAAAGAAGTTCTTCCTGAGATTCACATGGAACCTCCTGTGCTCCAGTTTGCATCCATTGCCCCTTGTCCTATCATTGGTCATCACTGTAAAAAGCTTGGCTCCATCGTCCTGACCCTCACCCTTTACAGATTTGTAACCATGGATGAGGTCCCCCCTCAGTCTCCTTTTCTCCAAGCTAAAGAGCCCCAGCTCCCTCAGCCTTTCCTCAGAAGGGAGATGTTCCACTTCCTTCATCATCTTAGTGGCTCTGCACTGGACTCTCTCAAGCAGTTCCCTGTCCTTCTTGAACTGTGGGGCCCAGAACTGGACACAATACTTCAGATGTGGCCTCACCAAGGCAGAATAGAGGGGGAGGAGAACCTATTAAACCAACTGCTGTCACCACTAAAGTATTTTCAGTCTATATTGCTGGTTTCTCATAAAAGGAAAGACTGTTCTCAGAGGGATCTAAGGTGGACCTAACACTCCCAGCAATTTAGAGCAAAATGATTTGTTATGCTATACATTAAATGTTCTACCCAAATAGAATCATAAAACCATTTGGTTTGGAAAAGATCTTAAAGATCGTCAAGTCCAACTAGCACTGCCTAGACCACCACTAAACCATGGCCCTCAGCACCACATCTACACTGCTTTTAAATCCCTCCAGGGATGGGGACTCCACCATTGCCCTGGGCAGCCTGTTCAGTGCCTGACAACTCTTTTGGGGAAAAAATTTTTCCTAATATCCAACCCAATATCCAGTATCTACCCCTGATGTAACGTGAGACCATTTCCTCTTCTTCTGTCACTTGTTACTTGGGAGAAGAGACCAACTCCACTTTGCTCCAACCTCCTTTCAGGTACTTGTAGAGAGGGATAAGGTCTCTCCTCAGCTTCCTCTTTTCCAAACTAAATCCCAGTTCCCTCAGCTGCTCCTTACAGGACTTGTTCTCTAGACCAAAGTCTGTCTTGCAGCAAGGGACCCAGAACTGAACACAATACTAGATGGATGGGCTCATCAGATATCTCTTGTGCTCAAATACAGCTTGGGGGGATGGGATGATAAAGGATGATACAGTAACACCACGTTACTCTGATTTTCTTGAAAAGTAAGATTTCATTTATACTACACATTTAGGACAGAAGTGTTCGCAACACGGCACAGTAAAGTGTCTAAAAGTGCCTGGGTAGTCCGTCCTTGTCTTTCCCATGGAGATAAGCACAGAATGAGAGAAGAGGAGCAAAAAGCCCTGGCTACCTCCCCCAGGCATCAGGAAGCAGAGAGGAGATGGATCCAGCATGAGACTGGTGCACCACCCACAGTCTGACCCACTGCACGTCAAATGAAACGTAAAAGACCAGCTGAGGGAACTGGGGCTATTGAGCCTGGAGAAGAGGAGACTGAGAGGAGACCTCATTGCCCTCTACAACTACCTAAAGGGAGGTTGTAGTGAGGCTGGTGTTGGTCTCTTCTCCCCAGTTGCTGATGACAGGACGAGAGGAAATGGCCTCAAGTTCCATCAGGGGAAGTTTAGGTTGGAGATTAGGAAGAAGTTCTTTACTGGGAGGGTGGTTGGGCACTGGAAGGGGCTGCCCAGGGAGGTGGTGGAGTCACCGTCCCTGGGGGTGTTCAAAAAATGGGTTGATGAGGCACTTGAGGCCATGGTCTGATGGTCTAATGGTTAGGGATATGATGGGATAAAGGTTGGACTCGATGACCCTGGAGGTCCCTTCCAACCATGATGATTCTATGATTCTATGAAAATTGAGGTCCTTCCCTATGGTGAAAACAGTCAGGGGGGACTCTCAGCAGCAGATCTCAAGGATCACTGCAGCTAAATGTTTGTGAAATTTGCTGGATTTTTCATCTGTGTAACAGATCACCGAGGGGTCTACCACTTTAAAGCAATTTGGATCTTTCAGGATGACAAATGGTTTCTGTTATCAGATAGATGCATAATTACCAGTAAAATTATATTTGAAATGGTTACCAAGGAATACAATTTTAGCCCATACCAAGGACTGAAAAGTCAAGAGAAAATGAACAGGGCACATTTTAATCAGAAGATAAGTAGTTTTCCAGCTACTATAAATAGAAAAGGCTGGAAGAACGCACCCGACAAGCAGAAGAAAGTGCGAGGAGGGTAAAATTCCACAGTGTTTTGGCTTTGGACTTCAGAAGGTAGTGAGTATGAGATAGTGTGAAATACAAAGAAGCCTTTGTTGTTTACATCTGAAGTTTAAAAGTGGCACAGTGTGAATAAACAAAGGATGTTCCATGAAACACAGCAGCAGTGATATACGCGCTCCACTTGAGTTCCAGGAACGGCATGTAAATAGAGGCATCGCCTTCTTGTTTGAAAAGAGAAGGAGGTAAACTTTAAAGCTTGCCTTCCAGAAAATCTCATTTACCCAGATGTTTAGGGTTTTGATAGGTTTTTAAGCGGTAGGAAACACACAAGCTTAATAAAACTAAGATCTGGATCGTTTAACGTTTGCTTTCAGGTTGGTTAAGCTTCTCGCTAACAAAAACGGTACATGTGCTTTTGGAACCCTGGATTAGCTATTTGTTATCTTTTCTGGAAAAAAAGGGACTGGGATAATATTGAGCAATTTATTTTTTGTGCAAACATGAATAAACCATACTGTCATGACAGTTCCACTGATTATTTTACAGGAGGATGAGTTATGCAGCTATTGGTAAGGACAGAATCTACAGATACATACAACATAGATTCAGGTAGATATTCAGGATGATATTTCACATTGAGCAGCTGCATAGCATCAAAAGTGGTTCAAGTTAGTTACTGGTATCTGTACTTCACCTTTCAATGCAAAGATCTGCCCATATTTGACAAATCATTGATCAAATTTGGTTTTAATTCAAAATATTTTAAGCTATTCCTATTGCATAGACAGAAGGCAAGTTTTGATGAAGTTAAAGAATAAAAATTGTTATGGTTTGAATTGGCTGCATGTGAGATCTACACTGCAGCCAGCAGACGAAAACACCTTTTGAATAAGCATGTACACATGTACAACCCTGAGAATTTCCATACAGATCAGTTTGGTTTTGCTTATTTGATGTTTAAACCAACTGATCTCAGAGCAGAAGGCAGGGTAATGCTGTCAGATATACATTTGTATTGCAGCAAACTCTGTATGCAGGGCAGCTCAGAGTACCAAAAACACACTCAGGAGGTTGGCAGCTCAGATAAAAGACTGATGGGAAAGACTGAAATAGCATCTAATGGCTAGAAGATGCCTCACCAGGACATCACGAATGTCACCGTGACACTTGCGCATCAGGCAACAAGAATTATTAAACTCCAAGGAGTCAACCCATGTACCAAAATGGATAAATCACTACAGGGAAATGGGCACAGCTGGGGTCAAACAAGCTGGTCATCTACTAAATCCAGTGTCATTCACTGCATCACTCTGCTAGGGCCTTAACTAAACATACGTTCCTCTGAAATCACCTCCACAAAAGCTCTTGAGGGAGACTTCAGTGCTGGTGAGTTACTAGCACAGTTGTGCATGACAAAGTAAGCCACAATTAAACCTATTTCTCTAATCCACACCCACCTACAGACCCTTTGGTGAAGGTTTGACGTGGACTGCGGAAATCAGACTTCATTTTCACAGCGAGCTGCTTCACCAAAGACAACCTAAAAAGATGGGATTTATTCTTCCAGCATCAATATCCACTCCGAGCGTGAGTGCCTTCGAAAGCAGATGGCTTCTGCTCACAAGCCCACAAACTGCAAGCACGATGATACTCCTGGCATCTGCAAATAGGTGGCAAAGAAGTCCTACCTTGAATGCTAACTAGAAAAGTACAAATACGGCCTGTGCCCTTTGCAAAGCAGGTTCACTTCAACAGCCCGAGCTCTGCGCATATTTAGCACATTTACTTCATTTTTGGAGAACCTGGTGCCTGCAGCAAAACTGTTTTGCCAGAAGAGGGGAAAAAATGCATTTGGCCAGAAGATCAGCTTCAAAACCAGAAGAGTTATTTCTTTCATGTCCTCTGGCAGCTGCCAAAAATGCTGAGTACAGCAGCACGTGGGGAGGGGTGAAAATAAAAATCATAAATAAGGCAATGGGACAAATCCTACAGCTTCACCTCCTTCACACACCATCCCTGAACAAGCTTCCCCTGTGTAGCTGTGATCAAACTGCCTATGAGTACAATCATAAAATGGTTTGGGTTGGAAGGGACCTTAAAGCTCAGCCAGTGCCACCCCCTGCCATGGGCAGGGACACCTCCCACCACACCAGGCTGCTCCAAGCCCCATCCAACCTGGCCTTCAACACTGCCACGGAGGGGCAGCCACAGCTTCTCTGGGCACCCTGGGCCAGGCTCTCACCACCCTCACACCAAACAATTTCTCCCTCACATCCCATCTCCATCTCCCCTCTGGCACTTGGAACCCGTTCCCCCTCGTCCCATCACTCCCTGCCCTTGGCACCAGTCCCTCTCCAGCTTTCCTGGAGCCCCTTCAGGCACTGGAAGGTGCTCCAAGGTCTCCCCAGTGCCTTCTCTTCTCCAGGCTGAACACCCCCAACTCTCTTAGCCTGGCCCCAGAGCAGAGCTGCTCCAGCCCTCTGAGCATCTTTGTGGCCTCCTCTGGACCCACTCCTACAGCTCCATGTCCTTAGAAGGGGCTTAGTGAGGTATCTTCTGACTCCACATACCTTTGATTAGCAACAGATTTCTTTCACAAGTCACAGTGCTTTTTTCACAAGCTATAGTGAATTCTTATTAAATAGGTGCACCTTAGACTTACAGAAAAATTGTAGTGAAGGAGACCTCCAGAGCTTTTTAGCTTCTCCACCTGCCACAAGCTCTACCTACTCCTTCCTGGAAGAGTTTAGCTACAAAGTGCTCTCATATATGTGATTAGCAATCCTCACCACAAACATGCCCCACAGGAAGGGCTTGGATATTTGAATGAGATTCCCAGGGAACAAGTTAATTTGTCAGCAAGCTTCGAAAATCCAAGATTGTCTTGGATTTCAGGGTCAAATTCCACTCCTCATACAAGCCTCCTAGCATCGACGGGATGGATTTATGTGGCTGGAAAAGAGCTTTGAATTTGGCCATTAGCAAAGCAAAATACTGAATTGATTTGTGTGGCTGGAGAGGAAGCAAAGAAAATGCAGGGAATGCACTTTACATTTCAGTGAGAACCTGGCATTTGCAGAACATCATCTCCCTGCCAGCTTCAGAGCAGCAGTGGCTTGGCAGAGGTTTGATAGCCAGATGTCACCCTCATCTGGTTGCCTTGGCTCAGGCTGCTTGTTTGAAATGAGCAGCAAAACAGAGCGAGCATGGGGTCTTCCTGGTGCTGCTTGCACGGCAAGAAATAGAAGTAGGGAAGGTCTTTTGGGCGACGCCGTCGTCCCCTGAAGCTGGCATTGCTCTGCAGCATTTTGTCCAATTTACAGCCCTCACCAGGCAAAATCTGGGAGGTGGAATCACGAGTTAAGAGGCCAAGAACAAAACGGGATATAAGGATTTGTTTGACAGCTGTCTCTCTTCGAGTGATGAGTGCAGAACAAACGACCTCCCCGCGTGCTTCCCCAAGGCAGCTCTGAACACATTTCAGTCCTGGGTACGTTTCCTGGGGATAAAATGCTGCAGTTCTATTCCTTTGTTGAAAAGCATTGCTGCATCTCTCCTCCACTGTAAATTCTCAGCTGGTCGTTTTATTTAAGGAGAGAGATCATTTGTTTTCTGCATTTCTATCGTATTGCCCTAAACGACGACGAGGAGAAAAACATCAGGGCACTCACTGCCTGAAACCTGCTGGCTTTCTAGTTCATTGTTATTTGAGCTCATACAAGCTATTAAAGATGCACTGATTGATACGGGCTTGATGCAGTCCAGTGTTACACATCCCTCCTACCACATGGTCCTTTAGATACAGCCAAAGAGTCGAACTCATGGAGAAATGCTAGCCAGGGTTTTGACGTTGCAGGGAAGTCACGAATGCCTTTAGACCCCAGATACAAAGGCAGAAGTCCACAGTGTTCTCACCAAGACCCCACGTGTCTGACCTTCTATCAGGAGGAGAATGACTTTTGAAGCTGAAAGCCTGATAGTGCGTGTTGTGTGTTTGTATACACATCAATATGTGCGAGAAGAAGGCTGCTTTGTGGCAAAACCTGCCAACAAACCCATTTTTTCGTCGCCATCTGCTAGGAAGAGAGCAAGCACCTGTTAGGAGCAGCTGCTTGAATGCAGAATGTAGGTAAGAGAAAAAATCAGTTTCATTTTGGAGTTGGCCTGCTGCAGGTAGCACATGGCTCTCACCAACAAGGATGCCAAGTGGTCCTTTTTAAGCTTGTCCTAATTAGGAAGTGGCTAGCGTTATGAAATCTCCAAACTGTTCATTTAGGTTATTACAGCAAGTAGAGAGAAATGATGGGGCTCCCCCACCACCACCCCCCAAAACACCTCCCCAGCCTCCACTGAGCTCTCTGCCACCTCCCCTGCCTTCTTCAGCTGAAGCAAGAGCACAGGGAGAGCTAACAGACCATTTGGAGATGTCACACATGGCTCTGTGCCTCTTTTGGCATGGCAGGACATGTTGCTCCAAGGAATCACAGTGTTAGCAACACCCCTCTACTCCTTCCTTCTGAGAACAACTGCTTCCCTTTTGCTGCCTCTTTAGGTCCATCTCACTGTGGGTCCTTTGAGGGTTTTACGAGGAAAAAAATCAAGGGGCTCAGTCCAAGTGCTCGCTGTGATCAAGGCTACAGGCACCAACAGATGCCAACCCTGCCAGGCTGTCACTTCTCCAGGGGAAGCAATGGGGGTCCCACCATCTCGGCACTTGGAAGCGGGCAGGAGAGACACATTAAAGGATTTCCCAGACTCTTTCAAGTGATAAATCCAAGATCACAAGTCAGCGTGGCCTCTCACACCATGCCTGACACCACGCATGGTCTCAAATCTGCTGCCCTTAATCCGTGCTTACGGCATCCGTGTCTCCATTGAAGGAATAAAGTAATTCAGTTCTTCCTCTCCCAATCTCCCAAGAATAGACTGTTTCTAATGCTCTTCAGCTAATGAATAAAGCCTTTGTGCCCCACAGCTGAGCTTGTCTGGCACAGCCTGTGTGACACAGCCCCTCACCTTCTGACAGTGGTCAGCATCTGCCCATCCCAGGGTGCAAAATGGCTTTTGGTCTTAAAAATCAGCAAACCTGCAGGGGATTTCCCTGTTCCTCTTTACCACACAGCACTACATCTGATAATGACTGGGGGAGGTAGAATGGCATTATAAGGAGCTCCTGCCTACATCTAGGAAACACCAACAGGAGGACATGGATGGGTTTGTCTTGCACAGGGAAAATTTGCAATAGGCACTGATATTTCATCGAGTCCCAGAGCAGTTTGGGTTGGAAGGGACCTTAAAGCTCATCCAGTGCCACCCCCTGCCATGGGCAGGGACACCTCCCACCACACCAGGGTGCTCCAAGCCCCATCCAACCTGGCCTTCAACACTGCCANCCCGTTCCCCCTCGTCCCATCACTCCCTGCCCTTGGCACCAGTCCCTCTCCAGCTTTCCTGGAGCCCCTTCAGGCACTGGAAGGTGCTCCAAGGTCTCCCCGGTGCCTTCTCTTCTCCAGGCTGAACACCCCCAACTCTCTCAGCCTGTCCCCAGAGCAGAGCTGCTCCAGCCCCCTGAGCATCTTCATGTCCCTCCTCTAGACTCTCTCCAACAGCTCCGTGTCCTTCTGATGTTGGGGACTCCAGAATTCCAGGAGTCCTTTCAAACCCTTACTCTTTTCTTCCTTTCCCTGCTTCCTCATGTTCTTTAGCCTCCATTTCTTGTCTTCCCAACCCCTTTTTCCTACCTATCCATCTTCTGATCTGCCCTGGGTCACCACCCTATGCTGTGAGGATGAGAAATATTTGGCTCATGTAACCCATTTATAAATAGCACGTCTGACTCATTCAATCTCAGAGACTGATCTTTTCTTAAATGGCAGCAAAGAACTGGTCTGAGTGCCACAGCATGCTCCGAGGTGAAAATACAGAGGCTAATGCACAAACACAGACACTGTCTTGAGAAACAAGGGATGATTCCAAAGTGCTCTTGGAGCTCCAACCTCTGTGGTCTACATCAGAGTTCAGCTGGATCAAATGCTGATCAAAAAAAACCCCAATTCCTGGGTGGAAAACACCCATCCAGCTTGGGTTATGGAAACCAGAGCAAGTATGTGAGGCCGAGAGAGAAATAACATTTCTTCTGCTTGTAAAGGAATAAATTTGAACTTGATGCAATGAAACACACATAAAATCCCACAAAGCCATCCCACAGAGTCACTTCTGGGTACAAAGCTGCACTTTAAATTGTGTGTTTCAGAACAAATACCTTTGGTCTAGCAGGAGGGTTTTTTTCTTAATGCAGATTTATATCCGTAAGCACATCTGTAAGCATATAGATTCCTGCCTCCTGGGACATGCCTAATGGGCTCTGAATTCACTCTGGCTCATTTCTTTGTAACATGTTGGTTATACAGTGGGAGAATTGAATAGGGTCTTTGGCTGATGGATGTTTTTTCCTTTGGAATTTAAATGTACACATGGAGATTGCGGGTTATTATTGCCACGAGAAACAACAACAGAAAAGGCAAGAGCCGTAGATTAAGGAGTCAGTGACACAGAAACATTCAAGGACAGGATGAGCTAATTAATGTTACCCTCTGCCCTTTAAATTAGTCATATATTTACTTAAGTGCTTCTGCTCACCACAAGCCAAAGGGCAGCGGTGCAGGAGCATGCAGAGAGCGTAACTCGGGCTGCCCCAGCTCTTTTTAGCCACCAAAGCACATTTGATAGCAAGGTACATCTTTTATCTGTTGTGATTCACTGCTGGGGTGACTAGGATTTGAATAGCTTGGTGCTGGCTGAGCTACACCATGTAGAAGAGAATGGGAAGGAGCCATGAGGAAGAGGGGTGCTGAGCTCAGCGTTACGGTTCATCGGAGCAGAAATCACAAATGTCTATGCCCAGGCATGAGAGTACCCCACCAGGAAACACAGGCTAAATCCATCCTTGAGAGTAGTCCAGGCACCAGTATAGCTCTGCTACAAAGTGAACCCACTTGGGGGGACCCCAAAATATTAAAATATTACTATTGTCCACATTTTTATGACTTGCACACACTCAGTGAAGAAACGTCGAGCAATAGAACAGCTCAGTCTCCGAAACAATCTGGTGGCAAGTCCTAACTCTTCTGGCTTTTCAAAAAAATTCCAGCGATTGAAAGGGAAAAAAGGAGAGGAAAAAAAAATAAAATAAAAGGCCTTGTTCATGCTGTTACAGTTTAGGAACTGCTGGCATCCCTGTCTCCGAAAGGAAGGGGAGCAGAGAGTTGACTGCTCAGCATCTGAGAACGTGTGTTCTGGAAGCAGCACGCCTGAGCAGATGGTGAAATGATTACTGCCAGTATATGTTAGAGTCCTTTTTTTTTTCTTTTTTCCTTTTTTTTTTTTCAACTTGAATTCTGAACAACAGGGGAAAAATAATTACAAAGAAGACATGAAAGCAGCTTGATTTCCTTTCTTTTTCTTCTCTGAAAGCTTGTGTGTCTTGTTCCTTTCCACTACCTAACGCTGCAAAAAAGTGGACGTTCACTGGGCTTGCTGGATTAAAATCTGGCAACGAGCACTTTGTTCTGGTGAGTTTAACATGGCTGTTGGATTTAAAGCTGTGTGTTCACCGGGAAATAAGGAGGTGCAGGATCATGTGCTGTATATAGGACCTTAAAAATAAGATACAGGGAAAGAGAGGAAGGTTGTAGCTGTAGAATCACAGAATCCCAGACTGGTTTGGGTTGAAAGGGACCTTAAAGCTCATCCAGTGCCACCCCCTGCCATGGGCAGGGACACCTCTCACCACACCAGGTTAGAATCATAGAATCATTATGGTTGGAAGGGACCTCCAGGGTCATCAAGTCCAACCTTTATCCCATCACATTCCTAACCATTGGACCATTAGACCATGGCCTCAAGTGCCTCATCAACCCGTTTTTTGAACACCCCCAGGGACAGTGACTCCACCACCTCCCTTGGTTGCTCCAAGCCCCATCCAACCTGGCCTTCAACACTGCCAGGCAGGGGCAGCCACAGCTTCTCTGGGCACCCTGGGCCAGGCTCTCACCACCCTCACACCAAACAATTTCCTCCTCACATCCAATCTCAATCTCCCCTCTTTCAGCTTGAAACCATTCCCCCTCATCTTATCACTTCATGCCCCTGTCAAAAGTCCCTGTATATACTGTAGCCTTCAGATCAGCTTTTAAATAAGCTCTGTGCTGGCTTGGGGTGTTACAGACAGTACTCAGGCTAAGTGATGGGCATTGTGCTAGGGCTGTGCTCTCCCTCACATCACCAGGTGGTTTTGATTTCCCTCTGAACCTTTCTTCATCCCTGTCTCCTCTACCAACTCCTCTCCAAGCTATTCATGCTGCAAAGCCAGGTACCAAGGGTTCCCTCCCATCAGGCTCCAGGTCCCAGTTTCCTCTCCAGTGTGTCCAAGCAACGCTAAGCAATTTCTAATCCCATTAACTCTCTTGTTTCCCTCTCTCTGTCCCAACGTGCTCCTTTCTTTTCCCCCTTAAAATGTGATATTTTTTTTTTCATGTTTGCCTTCCTCATTGCACTGGATGCCACTGCTTTAAAACCCCAGGAGAACCCAGCTCCCAGATTTGCAAAGAGCAAACATCAGCCACAATGGTAAGGAGCATCCCTGTCGCTTGGGGAGCGGTGGAAAGCAGTCGGAGCAGCACAACACTTACCCCGCAGCATCTTTTGAAGGCTTCAGCTGTTAAATGCTGTGACATCTCTCCCAAATGTGTGGGATTTTAGAAAAAAATAAAAAGCCTGTAAATTAAGAAAGAGTAGGGAAATTTCCACAGGGAGATCAAAAAAAAAAGAGCGGAATATGCGCAAAAGATGCCCCTTTACCAAATTTCCAATCTCAGCTCTGCAGCAGGGAGGTACCAAGGCTCCTCGTAGACAGGCTGGGAGAAATATTTTAGTATTGAAAACAACATGTTTTTCTCCAGCTTCCTTCTCGGAACAATTTTGGCTGGATGTTTAAAAATATCAGTCTGAGGAGGCAGAAAACTGGCATGGAAAATTTCACACACCCCCCTCCCCCCAAATTAACGTTCGCTAAAGTATCAATCAACTGAGGAGAAGATTTCTGAGAGGAACTGTCAGACATCCCTAAAATGGGGAGCATTCAGCTCCACCTGCAAGACTGAGGTTGGAAGTAACTTCTCTTTCACCCGCTCACTAGTGTAGCAGTCAACTTCTGTTAATACAGAAACATTTCTTTAATGTCTCTCTGAGCAGTCAGTAAAAGGTGACCAATGGGGGTATGGCTCCATCTAACTCCTTGACAGCAGACATAGCAATGGCTACATGCTCAGGACCTCCTGCATAACCTGAGCTTAGGAGCATGGTCCAGTCCACAGTCAAAGTCAACAGGTATCCACCTCCAGAGAGCAGTTCATCCTCCTAAAATTTCCCTTGCCGTACAGAGTTGTCTATACTGCTCCACTGACTACAGAAGACCCCATCTTTTCTGTGTTCCTGTGTTAAGTGCATAAGTCAGGGGCCCAAATTTCTGATGGTGAGTCCAGGTCAAAGCAAATCAAACGTGCTATTAGAAGACTGAGACTTCCCTGGTATTTATTTGTCACCATGCAGGAGAATGAACGGTCAAAATCTGTTAAATTCTTTAAGATAATTATTAGCCAAGAAACTCTCTTCTTTGAAAGTCAGGCATGGTTTCTCAAGGTGAAACTTAATAGCAGTTAAAGATTTTAATTTCAGTTATAATAATTTTGAGGCTTTGTAGGGATATTTTCAATCACAATCACAGCTCTTATCCCTCGATAGTTTCCAGAAAAGAAAAGAGAGGGGTAATTGAAATCTTGCATCTTCATTCAGAGACTCCACCACTTACCAAACAAAACTGAAATGAAGGATGCCAAAAAAGTCAGCAGTGGGCAACTGCATGAATACTTCTCTCCTTGAGATACAGCACTTGTATCAAGGACATACACCATCAATAATGACAACAGCAGCCTTTGTCTTTGCAATTTAACGGTATTCAGCGCCCGCTACTCAAATGCTTGCATAAATAGTAACAGCATAAAGTAGTTGGACAGAACCAGTCCTTGTAGTTAGGCAATAGTAGCTTCTGAGTTCAAAGGCTGGGCATTTTAGCTGTGTAATAATGGGTAATGTCACAAAGTGTTGAGTTGAAAAGCAAATATCCCTATACATGGAAATACCCTGTTCCCACAGAGCACAAACCTGGCTTTCTCTTTCTTCTGTACTGTATCGCTCTGATTAAAGAAAAACACTTGTGACACTTGTGGGATAGCACTTCATGCTAAGTTACTAGGGAACAGGACAGGTTTGGAGTTGTGGTTTTTTATTTATTTAGCTATTTCAGCTAACTGAGGACATTCAGATCTAATATTGACAGTGCAAAACCAGGTAAGACAGGAATACTTTCAATGCATGTCTGAAATACCCAGGAGTTTCATAGAATCACAGAATGGTCTGGGTTGGAAGCGACCTTAAAGTTTATCTAGTTCCAACCCCCCTGCCAAAGGGGGTTTATTGATCTTGGCTGATCAATAAAATAAAAAGCAATAGCAACTGAGGAAATGTGCAAGGGATTTAATTCGATTTGAAAACAACACATTTTCAAGGTGATAGCCACGTTCACCAGAAGTGGTAAAGAACTTTCTGGGGCCAGAAGCAGTTCTGAATTATCTGTTTTGTGATCATACCTCAAAGCACATGTGCTGAAAGCCCCCTCTGCCTGCCCATTAAAAGCTTTGCCTTCAGCTACCGAAGGTTTCTTATTATCTTCTCTGAGCCTGGCTTGGTGAAAGGCAAATACCCCACAGTTCTTTCTTTTATAGAGTTTATAAAGTGATCTCGTGTTCATCAAGAACAAGGCCAAACTGTACTTCAAGACCTCTGTACAGCCCCAAAGGTGTGATATTGTTTTCATGATTCCCCCGAGAGCATTCAGGAGCCGTGTAAAGTCAACGTGCCTGCTATGGTTGTCTTTACAAGCACAGGCTGTCTAATGCTTATTTCACAGGATGACAAAGTAAGGCTTACAGACCTTAATAAGAACATCACCAAAAAAAGTTGCTGTCAAATCTGTCGTAAAAATTAATGTGTGATCCCGCAAAGTCAACACAAGATTTATGAGTCTGTAGATGAGAGGTTGGGGGCAAGCCCCTTTCTCTACCTGTCCTTCCATTTGCCCACTTGTGGAACAGATGTTACCACATCTCTACCTACAGAAGAGATGCTAAACTGTGGAATGTGAGGACACTGCTCGATCTCATGGGTTCCTCAGCATTGTCTCACCTGGTGCAAAGTCTCAGGAGATGCAACCAAGACGACCATACATATTTTTGCTGGAAAAAGTGATAATTCTCATGCCAACCTTCCACTTTCCTTCCCTCTAGTTAGGATGCATCCCATCCCTCATCATGACAGAAACCCCAGACAGACCGAAGCCAAGTGAGTCGTGCATTACAGAAAGGATAATCCTGTTAGCTCTGCAGCAACAACTCCTAAGCAGCAGCTCCTGGGAACTTAAGGAGGTATTTTAACTTTTAGCAGAGCTTTGCTCTTCACTTTTATCTAGTTAATGCTTCTGAAGTGCTTTGAGAACTCGAGGCAAAAAATACAATATGAAGCTTAGACTAATTCCACATTGGCCTATTGTATCTGCCCTCTTAATGAATATAATTCATAGAATTCCACTAACATAAATGCATTCCAAACATCCCTGCCCCCCAAAAAAGGAATCAATTGAGGGAAAATGGTCCATGACAGGAAAGAAGGAGAGATCGATTAAATATTTAAAATGTTACTGTAAATGAACAAGATGCACAAGCCAGGTCAGTAATGAGCTTCCCTCTAAGCCACTGGGATCTCACATTAATGCTGCACTTGACTCCTGCAGGTCTCTCCCACGCGCCAGCAAAACTCTCACAAGTTGCCATGCAGACACAGCGCAGAAAGTGGTGTGTTGGGCCATGTGCTTGTGTGTGTGCAAGATGGAGAGAGAGAGATTTAACTGCTTCTGCACTTCCAGCACAGTAAAACAGGAGAAGACGTGAATCAGAAATAGGTTTCATAGAATCATAGAATCATAGAATCATGATGGTTGGAAGGGACCTCCAGGGTCATCAAGTCCAACCTTTATCCCATCATATTCCTAACCATCAGACCATGGCCTCAAGTGCCTCATCAACCCGTTTGTTGAACACCCCCAGGGACGGGGACTCCACCACCTCCCTGGGCAGCCCATTCCAGTGCCCAACCACCCTCCCAGTAAAGAACTTCTTCCTAATCTCCAACCTAAACTTCCCCTGATGGATCTGACTTGTAGCAGTAAGGTATTCAAGTTCCCATAAAAGATTCTGATTAAAGACATTTCACAAAACACAGAATAAATGGATTATGTGTGTTGAGGCTCCTTATCGTTTGGAAAGAAAAGATGCTGGAATTCACTTATTTCACCAGATTTTTCCAAAGGAATTCATTCTATTACATGTGCAAATTGTTCTGCACTTAGTACAGTCTAAGACTCCACTAAATACAACCCCCCCACCTTATTACAGGTGACTAACAGGATGGCTTTGGCTATTGTGACGTTTGAGCTTAATTCATACTACCAAATATAGGTGAGGCAGACCTTGAGTCCCTAAATACTCAGCATACTAAGTAGACATAACATATCTGACAGATTGCTAAATACATCACTTTAAGCACCCGTGGGAGTTTCCAAGAATGGACAGAGTTAATAGCCTTTCTTAATTTTCTGGAAAATTTTGAGTGAACAGCTCTGTTGTGACTTCTACTATTTGATTCCATGCCAGACGGGAAACTATTTGTGATAAAAGTAAAGATGCTAATTAGTACAAGGACTCTGGCTAAAAGAAAGATGACAGAAAAGCACCATAAAGTAGAGGGAGATTAGACTGGAGGAAGATTAAAACTAGAGTTCCTCAAGGAACATTCTTAGGACTAGGGGGGGACCTGGGGGTCCTGGTGGACAGGAGGATGACCATGAGCCAGCAATGTGCCCTGGTGGCCAAGAAGGCAAATGGCATCCTGGGGTGCATTAGAAGGGGGGTGGTCAGTAGGTCAAGAGAGGTTCTCCTCCCCCTCTCTTCTGCCTTGGTGAGGCCACATCTGGAGTCCTGTGTCCAGTTCTGGGCCCCACAGTTCAAGAAGGACAGAGAACTGCTTGAGAGAGTCCAGTGCAGAGCCACAAAGATGATGAAGGCAGTGGAACATCTCCCTTATGAGGAAAGGCTGAGGGAGCTGGGGCTCTTTAGCTTGGAGAAAAGGAGACTGAGGGGTGACCTCATCCATGGTTACAAATATGGAAAGGGTGAGGGGCAGGACGATGGAGCCAAGCTTTTTACAGTGCTGACCAATGATAGGACAAGGGGCAATGGATGCAAACTGGAGCACAGGAGGTTCCATGTGAATCTCAGGAAGAACTTCTTTCCTGTGAGAGTGCCAGAGCACTGGACCAGGCTGCCCAGAGAGGTTGTGGAGTCTCCTTGGCTGGAGACATTCAAACCCCGCCTGGATGCGTTCCTGTGTGATGGACTCTGGGTGACCCTGCTCTGGCAGGGGGGTTGGACTGGATGATCCTTTGAGGTCCCTTCCAACCCTAGAATTCTGTGGTTCTGTGATTCTGTGACTAATCCTGACTCATACGTTCATTCACTGCTTTGACACAGAAATGAGTTGACAGAACATGCACACGCTAAAAGCCAAGCACAGATTTTTGCAAGTCATCCTGCTGTCCCACAACAGAAACAGCTCCATTTCCAGCTTTCCTCATGGATATATGCCCAACCTTCTCTTATCTCTGACCATTCTTATTGCTCTACTCTACATCCCCACCAGCTGATATGTTTTTCTTGAAGGACATCACCCAGAACCATGCATGACAAAACAGCTACAGCTTTGTGGGAGCTGAACAAAGCAGGTTTACTGCATGTGATGTATAGACTCACTTCATAAATATCCACCCTAAGATGCATTCACATGTTTTTCCAAGAACATGACATTGTTGGGTCCCTTTCACCATAGTCATCCTAAATCTATCCCTATAAAATATCCTCCTAGCCTTGCTGTTTTCCACTTCAAATACACACAGCTGAATTTGCTTGCCTAAACCTGTGCAACTCCACTCGATTCATCTTTCTGCTTTGACACAGAATAAATGTCAAAACGACTGTCAACTTCTCCAACTACAGCTTTCCAGCAAATTTCCTACAGACTTTGTAGTAGTTTCATGTAGATCTTGTTGCCTTCGCTTGCTTACAAGAATGTCACAAGGGGCAGTGTCAAAAGCTTTCTTGCACAAAGATACCTGGCACCTACTACCTCTCTTCTGTCCACAAGGCTTTTTATCCTGTCACAGAAGGAAATTAGATTGGTTTGATGTAATTTCTTCTTGACAAGTCCACATTCAGTGTTGCTTAGCTCCTTGTTATCTTCTGGGTGCTTGCAAAGGCTTTGATTATTTGTGCCAGTATATTTCTAGGAATTAACTAAGAGTTGTAGATCTCTACGCTGTCAGGTCCTCCTTTCCCATCTAGTATTATTAAGACAGGCACCAAATCTGCCTTTTTCCAGTCTCCCAGTATCTCACCTATCTCCTCCAAGTTCCACCCCCTTGTAACTCCTAACAGCTCTGAGATCGTTACACAGAGAATTGGTACATCATGAAAATACAACCAACTGATCTTCAAGAGTGGAGCAGTTAGAAATGGATTAAAATGGAAGACTTCAAATCCAGACATGAAAAGCAAGTTCTTCAGCTATTAAAAAAAAAAAGGAAAGAACTCCTTTTTTGGGTGGATTATGATGTTCTCAACCTATACCTACCTTGAAGCTTACTGTGTTTACCCAAAGCACCCCAGTAGCTCCTGAAAGATTGTTTCATTCAATTAGATCCACAGAGATAATAAAACATAGTATGGCTACTACAGCCATGCTGGTAAATGAAAATGTTCCAGGGCATGGTCAGAGGAACTCAATCACAGTACTGCTGAGCTTTTATAGCAGCCCATGGCTTGCTTTTAGCCTCTTTAACATGTTTGCCGAGCAAGAAGAGAGCATGGGCCAGGGACCATTCCCAAAAGGCAGTTTGCAAGTGGCCACCCTGTTTCCAAAAGTAAAGGACTTCAATAGTATGGATGAAGCTGAGGAAGACTGAGGGAGCTGGGGGTGTTCAGCCTGGAGAAGAGGAGGCTCAAGGGGGGGACCTCATTGCTCTCTACAGCTCCCTGAGAGGAGGTTGGGGTGAGGGGGGGGTCGGTCTCTTCTGCTGTGCCCACAGGGAAAGGACAAGAGGGAACGGTTTGAAATTGCAGCAGGGGAGATTCAGGTTGGCCATGAGGGACAATTCCTTCCCTGGGAGGGTGATTGGGGGTGGGAATGGGTTGCCCAGGGAGGGGGTGGCGTGCATCATTCCTGGAGGTGTTCAAGAGGCGTCTGGATGTGGTGCTGGGTGATGTGGGTGAGTGGGGATAGAGGTAGGGGTGGGACTGGATGATCTTGAAGGTCTCTTCCAACCTCAATGATTCTATGACTCTATGAAGCCAGACCCTGCCCTTTCACGTTTTGCCCCACTGCTGTGATGAACCTATTAATAAGACAAATGCAATCCAAGGATGCAATCACTCAAGAGATCTCTAGAAAAAGAGAGGTAGGCTAATAATTTCCTCCCATGACAAGGTAAAACACAGCAGCCTGCTAGTGTGACTGTCTAGAGTATTTCCTACATGGTTTATTCACTTTTACACAGCATAATTTTAGAGGCTATTTTGGGGCATCTCTTAATCTGTTTCATATTAGCACTGCTGTGTTTTTGGTTTGTTTTCCTTTTCCACTTGTACATTATCAAGCAGCTTAAAACACCATTCCATTAATTTATCTGTGCTGATGACATGAGCTTGGGTAAGCACTGTTAAGTCATTTTTCATTTTGATGACACTTTGGCTCTGGTATTTACATCCATCTTCTGCCATTAAATGATATTTGCAGCTAAGCCCTCCAGAATTATGTGATTTCTACCTCCATTATATCTGTAAGTCTTATGAGCTGATCTCTGTTGTTAATGGGTGCTGCTGAACCACAGCCTGCATGACTGCTGCTGACTTGCCAAGACTTCATGATCAAACTGGCTACCAAATTAGCTTTTTTGGCAAGCCAGCTGGACCTGAGGATCTCTCATCTTCTGACACTGACCCTCTCCCCATGCTCTTTGGCAGCAGAACATTGTACTTCTCTCTAGACCAATTTCTCCCACCTTGTTGCCCACTCATTGCTCCATTCAAGTATTTGTGCTGCATCCCTACTTCAGCCCTACTTTTGCCCCAGTTATCAACATGGCATAGAGCACCTTATCACATATTTGGACATGAGGACACGTTAGTCCAAGTGGCAACACAGATAAGTTCACTCAAGCTCCCAATGTAAGCACATCTCTAACCCTCCATGGTGTCAACCTCCCAAATCGTCTGTGATCAGCTTTGTTGCACCGTGATTTTTTGTAGTGGTTGGCATAAAGAATTAATCCAACAGGCAGTGACTGACAGCTTTCTTCTAAAAAATTGTACCATCTGGCAAAGAAGAATTGCCATACCATGTTATCCGAGTCCTCTAAAACATTTTTGTACTCTGTCCAAGGCCAATGAGCAACCAGCAGATGTGGAAAGGGTTTGTGACAGAATCTGAACCACAGATGTGGCTGAACTGGCCATGAAGAAATGTAGATTGTAAATTAAAAAAATCAAATCAAATAAAATAAATCTTTTACTCTCGGATAAATGAAGCTAGGAAATAGCCTCCCAATGGGAATAGCTGAGAAAAAACCTCACTGGATGTTAAATGGGACTCGATTCACTTATGGGAAGGATTCGATGAGATGGTTGCCCAGAATAACAAGGAATCAGATTAGCTGACCTAGGGAATCCTTTACAGCCCCAGGTTCTTATTCTCTTTAAACTGTGTGCACAGAAAATGCAGTGCTCATTTCTGAAAGGAAAATGTGTTTTCCTGTAGCTTTGCCATGCACATAGGACTCTTTTTTCCCATCTGCAGCAGTTCAGAAAGCTATTTAATGTGTTAAATGCTGCTAAACTATGTCACCTATGGCATTTTTCTGCTTTCCAGTAGATGAAAAGGCTTCTGTTCGAGAAGAAAACTGCAATATGTGCTGCATGAAATGCCAGCTGGGGGTGGAAGAAGAGAATGTAGTGATGGCAGATACTTGATTTAGCTCTGCATCAATAAAACACCCAGATTTATAAGAAAGAATGTGATGGAAAGCATCTTAATGGAGGCACATTTGTAGGAGTACATTGTCCACTCACCTGTAATTACTTCAAGGATGCTCTATTCCTTGTGACACCAGCAAATTTAATGTGGTGGCCTCAGTCTTTTGGCCACTAGCAGGTTTATACATCAGATACATGCAGCAGCTCTTCAACACAGTAATGATTCCTTGAGCACAAACTTCATGAAGTATTGCAGTATCAATATTATGCTCAGGGAATGCCTAAGGTGTTTCTGAATTTCAGTGTTTAAAAAAATGGCATTTCACATTGATAAGAAAGGAGTGATGTTTACAGTGGTGAGTAGCGTGTATTCTTACAAACAAAGAATTAAAGGCTAAATCTTGAATTCAGACTTAGATTTTATCCATTCAAACCTGTCACTGAAATCACTGTGCCAAATAATGAACTTCATGGGTTTCAGGCAAACCTCCATTGCATTTATTGAACAAATAAGACCTGTGAAGTTTGGCCCAGCAACCATTGTGCTACAATAAAAGCTTGTTGATATCTGAGTAAGGACTTCCATATCTGGCCCTATTAATTGGGTCAAATTTTCAAAATCTCTACCCACACTTCTCTTAGGTTTTTTTTCACATTCATATAGTTGTATCAAAGCTAAATGGGTGACATTCAGCTGGGTTTTGACTATTCATATGTGGGCATTTAATCAATAGCAAATGTCATCAAGTCATTTGAATTGACTCTGCACCCTGTTAGTCAGTGTAGATCAAATGACACACAAAAATTGTTCCCTTTTGTGTAAAACTGTATTTTTGCATGTACCCCAAAAAAGATCTTCACCTTAGTATCCTAGGAAAAGCACTTTTTTAACTTACAACTTATAAAACTTAACTCAGCCTCAATATCCTTGGAGATTAGTGAAGCATCACATGAAACTTCACATTACCTAAAATTAAACGTCTGTAAAACAAGCTGAGGTGCTAACATTAGGTGAACAAAGGAGCAGATGCTGGTGTGATGGACAGTCCTGCTCAGACCTCTCACCATCGCTCTTATTCACACACTCCCCGTTTCCTGAGGTTGGTGGTGGTGTTCCTCTCATCTTCTGGTCAACTTGCCCAGGGAGTTGTACCAGTAGAAAACTAATCCACAAAACAGTACAAAACGTCATAGAATCCCAGACTGCTTTGGGTTGGAAGGGACCTTGAAGATCATCTAGTTCCAACCTCCCTGCCATGAGCAGGGACACCTCCCACCACACCAGGTTGCTCCAAGCCCCATCCATTTGAACATTTTCAGGGAGGGGCAGCCACAACTTCTCTGCTGGTTTAGTTCTCTGAAGTGGTTTAGTGTAGTCTCATATGAGCCATGGTGAAAAAGAATCCCAGAATCCCAGAATCCTAGGGGTTGGAAGGGACCTCGAAAGCTCACCCAGTCCAACCCCCCTGCCAGAGCAGGGTCACCTAGAGTCCATCACACAGGAACGCATCCAGGCGGGGTTTGAATGTCTCCAGCCAAGGAGACTCCACAACCTCTCTGGGCAGCTTGGTCCAGTGCTCTGGCACTCTCACAGGAAAGAAGTTCTTCCTGAGATTCACATGGAACCTCCTGTGCTCCGGTTTGCATCCATTGCCCCTTGTCCTATCATTGGTCGTCACTGTAAAAAGCTTGGCCCCATCATCCCGCCCCTCACCCTTTCCATATTTGTAACCATGGATGAGGTCCCCCCTCAGCCTCCTTTTCTCCAAGCTAAAGAGCCCCAGCTCCCTCAGCCTCTCCTCATAAGGGAGATGTTCCACTCCCTTCATCATCTTAGTGGCTCTGCACTGGACTCTCTCAAGCAGTTCCCTGTCCTTCTTGAACTGTGGGGCCCAGAACTGGACACAGGACTCCAGGTGTGGCCTCACCAAGGCAGAATAGAGGGGGAGGAGAACCTCTCTTGACCTACTGACCACCCCCCTTCTAATGCACCCCAGGATGCCATTGGCCTTCTTGGCCACAAGGGCACATTGCTGGCTCATGGTCATCCAGAAGAGGTGGAAAGGGACAGCAGAAGGGAGGAGAAGTCAGGATTGCCTCCTCCAATAGCAGACAGCTGTATGAGATGGAAGGAGAAGTCAGGATTGCCCCCTCCAATAGCAGACAGTTGTATGAGATGCTTGACTGCATCATGTGACTACACCTGAAGCATCTGTTCCTCCTCCTCCTCCTTCTCTCTTCCCTGCAGCTCAGACGTAGGGCCTTTGATGTCAGTGGTGTTATTTTGGTGCAAACCAGGCACGAAGGGAAAACAAGCCATGGTGTCCTACATAAGAATCTGTTGGCAGAGGCAGTGATAGGACTGAGGAGTCCTGACTCAGAGCCTCAACACTTCCCATTCATAGAAATTTCTTCTCCAAAGTTGACATCAACCACATGGCAGCTTTTTGGCTGTAATATTCCAATACCTGGCAATCAGTCTTTCCAGTTGCTGCCACTCTCCTCTTTATCAGGAGAAGAAGACAACATCCAGGATGCTACCAGTGATGAGAAAAATAACTATGGATTTATAAAATAAATTATCACGTGGTTCTTATTGTATTTTAATAGAAGGAAGGTACTGACAGTGGGATGGTTTACTTTGTTCTCACTGTAGGGGTTTTTTTTTCACATAATGTAACCTCTCAACCAACCTTTAAAGGTTTGTGGTAGCAAAATAAATCTAAAGTCTTCCTTTCTCCTCTACTGGCCACAGGCACCTCCAAGCAGGGTTCCAGGCAAATGTTCTTCCTGCAATCTGGCCAGGCTTCCTTATGGAATATAAATCTTTGTATATCCCATGTTGTCAGCCACCATGAGGTCTTCTAAATCCTGCTGAGGAGTGGCAACAAGTTCCAGGTCCTCAGATTATGGAGGTTCCTGATCTTTAGCAGAAAACCTGGGCTGTGCATGGCCCAGAACGTGCAGTAAGACACCAGACCAAGGCCCTCAGTGGCTGGGATGTGCTAGTGGACAATTGAGCAGAGGGCTTGCAAAATCCTGGCCTGAGCAAGAGCTCTCCATCCCAGCCTGGTCAACCACGTGGGTCCTCAAAGCCTGTTCTCCTGTGCCTGAAAATGCTGGGGTCAACAGGATCCATGGAGAAGGGTCCCTCACTCCTTCTTAAGTCTGCTCCAAATCTCTAAGAGAAGAACTTTTCTCTGCCAGAAAGTAGGTGATACATTTCTCAGAGCTGCTCTTACCCTTCAAGGTATGGCAGGAGCATGTTTAGTGATCCAGCTCCTGAAGGAGTAAGACGTGCAACTCAGTGAAGAAAGAATGATGATAACCCAAACATCACAATCTTCCAGCACCTGGAACTTGTCCTTTTCTTCCTAATACCTTTGGGAAAGGGAGGACTGGCAGCCTGGGCATTCAGGCTCCCTTCCTAACCTGAAGTTCTCATCTACTCCAGTCACCTTATCTCCAAACCTACCTACTGCCTGGCTTCCTCTGATCACACCAAGGGAGGTTGACTCATGGTTTTTCCACACTCCATCATGTTTAGGCTGAGGGAAACACACACATTTCCTCCTGCCCCATGAACCAGAACTCCAGAAAAGCTATAACAAAGTCCACATACTCCAATCCAGCTATCAAAATGCCAGTAAACCAGCCATGGTCACCAAGGTGTGACAGTCATGGACACCAGGTGAGGATCCAGCCTAGATGGATGCCATCAGAGCAGTGGGCTGGATGGACCTTTATTCACACCCAGCACATCTGCTCCTGTGTTTTTATACAGTTTGGACAATTTTCAGCCTTCCAGAACAACAGATTGGGTAAATGAGAATTGGCCACATGATGGTAGAAAGCCATTTGTGAGACCCTGCCCACAGAACAGACCTGATTCAAATTTGATTCCTGCTTGGACTAGGTCTACAGCAAACACACAATTATTTCAGGTTTGCATAGATAGAAGGGACCATGAAAATGCCAGGGGCCATAGAAGTGCCAAGGACCATGAAAATGCCTTAAATATCCATTAAACCCCATTTGTGCACATTCCAGTCTCCACTCCACACCTATCCAGACATTAAATTGCTCTAATAAGAATACTTATTATGGGGAGTGCTCTTGAGAGGAAGACGTAAATATGTTTTTGTGGCTATGTGGGTTTGTGCATATTTCAATACAAGCCATGTAATAGCCCTGCACTTCCTGAAGTTCCCCCAAAATCATGTCATTTATACAGCTAAGGCTCTTCTGTCTCTTGGTCAGTCCTGCTTGGTATTCCTAACCATTGGACCATTAGACCATGGGAATCAAAGGGTTGGTGCTCTGATAGGGTCTTCATGGATGCCTGGTACATAAAGAAGGTCTGGAGGTGACAAAAAAGCCCCGGTGCTCTGAAAGCATGAGCATAAGAGTGTGCTTTACCTATTCAAAAGGTAACAGAACCACCATAGCTCATGGTCCCCACCAATTCTCCCATGTTCAAGCAGAGGTGCTCAAGCATCTGCCTTCCTCATAGCGTTGAAAATAACTCAGAGCCCCAAACACCGCTTTACAAGGACACCAAGAGTGACAGTCCTGCCATTATTTGGAGCAACACCTCGGTACTCCACCTCTCCTGAGTGCTGTGCATTGATTTTGGATTTTATCATTTAAATGTGGATCTTCAGAACATCTCCCTTATGAGGAAAGGCTGAGGGAGCTGGGGCTCTTTAGCTTGGAGAAAAGGAGACTGAGGGGGGACCTCATCCATGGTTACAAATATGGAAAGGGTGAGGGCACGGACGATGGAGCCAAGCTTTTTTCAGTGCTGACCAATGATAGGACAAGGGGCAATGGATGCAAACTGGAGCACAGGAGGGTCCATGTGAATATCAGGAAGAACTTCTTTCCTGTGAGAGTGCCAGAGCACTGCACCAGGCTGCCCAGAGAGGCTGTGGAGTCTCCTTGGCTGGAGACATTCAAACCCCGCCTGGATGTGTTCCTGTGTGATGGACTCTAGGTGACCCTGCTCTGGCAGGGGGGTTGGACTGGATGAGCTTTCGAGGTCCCTTCCAACCCCTAGGATTCTGGGATTCTGTGATTCTTTCTTTTAAGAAGTTATAAGAGGAAACATTTGCAGTGTGTCTCAGCGACATCTCTGGGGATGAACCCCATTGAGCCCCTTCCCCTCTGCTTCTTAAAAAGTCACTACCTACCTTTATGTTAGGGAATCTGTTTCTAAGCAGCTTTACCTCATTTCAGATAAGTCTTACAGTAACAAAGCCCCAGCATCCCCAGTAGCAAAGTTATTAATACATTCTAGGTCACTTCCCCAGACCATGCTTTCCTTCCCAGTCCCAACCAGTTGCTCTGTGTAACAGCATGTTGCAGAGCAGCAGAAGAGCCTTGGCCTCTTTTTATTTCCAACCAGAACAATGCTCTTTCGATTTCATGTTTAGCTCCTGCCTGCCAAAAAAGCAGCACGTACTCTGATACTGGAAAGAATAATGCCTGGCCCAATTTACTAATACGATATTATAAATTAGAATTATAAATGTGGATCACAGCTGATGTCACTTCAATTCACATCATGCAGATAACATCAAAACAATGCATCTTCCCTGAAATAATTCACTATCCTCAAGTAGCAGGAAAGGGACTATTTGCTTATAACATGCACCTCTCCTTTCTTTTAATATAACATTAAATATGCACAGTTAAGCACTCAAAAGTCAGGAAATGAGAAATGCAAGGCTCATAGAGCTTTAACTCTGTCTCCTTGAGGATATTAATTATGTTGTCATCTTTTATCAGATCATTGCATACTGTTTCTTAAATAATCTTTTTCCGCAACCTTTCACACGTCTACACGTTCCAGAAGAGCCTGGGATGGCTCTGCTAGAGCCCGTGGCAATCCATAATGGCAAGGGGACAGGTTGAGGGACTCAATTTCAATTCTGCCTTTGACATCCTCAGCTACCCAGAGTTAAAATGTTAAAACACCTCTTGCATTTCATGTTGTTCATCCCGAGATGGAAGCGGCGATCCCTGTGCTGGGATCTGATCCCACCTGATCTCAACATCTCGGAGAGCTGCTGTTCCTCTGCTCACACCCTGGGAAGGACATGCTCAGCCACCAGCCAGGAAGCTTGGGTAGTGCTTATCGAGCGCATCCTCACCAAGTTTGCTGATGACACCAAGCTGTGTGGTGTGGAGGAGGGAAGGGCTGGCATCCAGAGGGACCTGGGCAGGCTGGAGAGATGGGGCCATGCAAACCACAAGAAGCTCAACAAGGCCAAGGGCAAGGTCCTGCACATGGGTTGGGGCAATCCCCAGCACAAACACAGCCTGGGTGGAGAATGGATTGAGAACAACTCTGAGAAGAAGGACTTGGGGGTGCTGGGTGAGGAGAAGCTCCCCATGAGCTGGCCGTGTGCGCTTGGAGCCCAGAAAGCCCCTGGGATCCTGGGCTGCATCCCCAGAGTGTGAGCAGCAGGGCCAGGGGGGGCATTGTCCCCCTCTGCTCTGCTCTGTGAGACCCCCCCTGCAGTGCTGGGGCCACCTCTGGGGTCTCCAACACCAGAAGGACACGGAGCTGT